>PVKP010001367.1:0-148979 GCA_004027715.1 Plecturocebus donacophilus | reverse complement strand
GGTGTTCTCTATATTTCCTGGACTTGAATATTGGCCTGCCTTGCTAGGTTGGCGAAGTTTTCCTGGATAATATCCTGAAGAGTATTTTCCAGCTTGGATTCGTCCTCTTCGTCACATTCAGGTACACCTATCAAACGTAGATTAGGTCTTTTCACATAGTTCCATATTTCTTGGAGACTTTGTTCATTCCTTTCTACCCATTTTTCTGTCATCTTGCCTTCTCGTTTTATTTCATTGAGTTGATCTTCGACCTCTGATATCCTTTCTTCTGCTTGGTCAATTCGACTGTTGAAACTTGTGCATGCTTCACGAAGTTCTCGTGTTGTGTTTTTCAGCTCCATCAATTCACTTATGTTCTTCTCTAAGTTGTCCATTCTCGTTAGCATTTCATTAAATCTTCTTTCAACGTTCTTAGTTTCTTTGCATTGGGTTAGAATATGTTCTTTTAGCTCACAGAAGTTTCTTATTATCCACCTTCTGAAGCCTGATTCTGTGAGTTCATCACACTCATCCTCCGTCAAGCCTTGTTCTCTTGCTGATGAGGAGCTGTGATCCCCTGTAGGAGGAGAGGCATTCTGATTTCGGGTATTCTTAGCCTTTTTGCACTGGTTTCTTCCCATTTTTGTGGATTTATCCACCTGTCTTCTTTGTAATTGCCAACTTTCAGATTGGGTCTCTGAGTGGACATCCGGCTTGTTGATGATGAAGTTTTTTCTGTTTCTTAGTTTTCCTTTGGGGGGCGCCCCTTCCCCGCAGAGCTGGGCCTTCCCGGGTTCAGCTGTGCTTGTTCTTGGTCCTCAGTGCTTCCAATTGCTCTTCTCCATGTGGGGATGGGACCAGCGGAGGCTGACTAAAAGGGCATCCAGTCCCATGCCATCCGCACCGAGAAGCGCCGCGCCGGCCAAAAGAGTCGTGCTGGCAACCTGTGTGGCTCCTTCGCCGGGAATCTCCCAGTCTGTGGGCATCAAAAATTCGTCTGCAATTACAGCACCCACTTGCTCTCTGCACTTTCACTGGGAGCTACAATCCTGAGCTGCTGCTACGCGGCCATCTTGGATCTCTCTCCGCCCGGTGATGAAGTTTTTTCTGTTTCTTAGTTTTCCTTTGGCGGATGCCCCTTCCCCACAGAGCCGGACCTTCCCAGGTTCGCTGTGCTTGCTGTGAAACTCTCAGTCCTCAGCACTTCCAATTGTTGTTTTCCTTGTGGGGATGGGACCAGCTGAGCCTGACAGTCCCGTATACTCTGCACCGGGAAGTGCCGCGCCAGCCAAAAGAGTCGCACTGGCGACCGTGTGGCTCCTCTGCCAGGAATTTCCCGGTCTGTGGGCAACAAAAATTCATTGGAAAGTGCGGCGTCCACTCGTTCTCTGCGCTTTCACTGGGAGCTACATTCCTGAGCTGTTGCTAATCGGCCATCTTGGATCTCTCCCATTCTGTGTCTTTTAATTGGAACATTTGTTCCACTTATATTCATAGTTATGATCAAATCTGTACATATCAATTATGTCACTGTGTTGTTAGCTGGTTATGCAGATTTGTTTGTGTGGTTGCTTTATAGTGTCACTCATCTGTGTACTTAAATGTGTTTTTGTAATGACTGGTAACAGTCTTTCCTTTCCATACTTAGGGACCTCTTATAAAGCAGGTCTGGTAGTAATGAATTCTCTTAGCATTTGCTTGTCTGAAAAGGATCTTATTTCTCCATTACTTGTGAAGCTTAGTTTGCCTGGATATGAAAGGCTTGAATGGAAATTGTTTTCTTTAAAAATGCTGAGGCTGGGCGCAATAGCTCATGCCTGTAATCCCAGCATTTTGGGAGGCCACGGTGAACTGATCACAAGGTCAGGAGATTGAGACCACCCTGGCCAACATGGTGAAACCCCATCTCCACTAAAATACAAAAAATTAGCTGGGCATAGTGGTGTGCACTTGTAGTCTCAGCAACTCAGGAGGCTGAGGCAAGGGAATTGCTCTAACCTGGGCGTTGGAGGATGCTGTGAGCTGAGATCGTGCCACTGCACTACAGTCTGGGTGACAGAGCAAGACTCCATCTCAAAAAAAGAAGAAGAATGCTGAATATATGGCCCCAATCTCTTCTGGCTTGTAGGGTTTCTTCTGAAAGGTCTGCTGTTAGCCCGAAGAGATTTCCTTTGTAGGTGACCTGCCCCTTCTCTCTAGCTGCCTTTAACATTTTTTTCTCTCATTTTGACCTTGAAAAATCAGCTAATTATGTCTTAGGAATGGTCTTGTATAATATCTTGCAGGGGTCCTCTGTATTTCTTGAATGTAAATGTTGGCCTCTCTAGTGAGATTGGGAAAATTTTCATAGACAATATCCTCAAATATGTTTTCCAGGTTGCTTACTTGTTTCCCTTCTTTCCATTCTGTCTGTGTCCAAAAGGAAATGAAATTTTGATTAATGCAGTGATTTATTTAAATAGAAGTTAAGACAGTTTCCTCTAGTGCAAATCAGAATATGTTCTTCAAGTGAATGAAGGCAAATTCAGTGAAAAGATATTCTACATCTGACAGATGTTATTATCAGAAAATAACTACATAGGAATGAAATTGCATTTTTAAGTTAAGATACCTATGCAACTACAATGTTTCTGTTTAGAGGGTATCATGGATTTATGATACCAAAGCTGTTTTTAGCTTATCTGTGTAGGGATTCCCCCTGTGCTAGGAAGATTGAAATGTTTCCTTAAATGTTATATTTCCTGATACTCCCTAACAAAAGTTCTCCAATTCTGTCAGATCAGGCTGTTTCGTATCCCATGAGTGTCTAATCTCAGTAAATGTGTACAAGATTTATTTGAAGAAATCCAAGAAATCTTTGTAAATTCTTTCTTGCTTTTCTAGATTATGTAGAAATGATAGAATTGAAAGAACCAGAAAGAATATCCAGTTCACAGGAGGTTCTTCAAGGTTTTCCAAATGTTGGATGCAACATGTAAATATTTTAAATATATTAAATATTTTAAGACTGTAATAAAAATAACATGCATATTCAGATGTGTTGTACCAAATTGTATCACATTAGGAATCACAAAATAAAACTAAACTGGGCCACTAGTTTATATTTTTATGGACTGCTGATTAAAGCTTCCCAACTAATTTTTATGTAGGTATTTGAACTTCTTATGAATGTATGTTTTACTTTTATTTATTTATTTTGAAACAAAGTCTCACTCTGTGACTCAGGCTGCAGTGCAGTGGCGCGATCTCAGCTCACTGTAACCTCTGCATCCCGGTTCAAGTGATACTCCTGCCTCAGCCTCCTGAGTAGCTGGGACTACAGGAGTGTGCCACCACACCTGGCTTATTTTTTGTATTTTCAATAGAGATGGGGTTTCACTGTGGTAGCCAGGTGAATCTCCTGACCTTGTGATCCGCCCACTTCAGCTTCCCAAAGTGCTGGGATTATAGGCATGAGCCACAGCATCTGGCCGATGTGTTTTTAATTTTAAGTTTATAGCTGGCCTTTTTAAATCTTGGGTGCAATATTATGTACCCAAATCAAATTATACAAGCAAGAACACTGCTGCAGCATATGTATGCCATAGTTTTGGACCATAATCCCAAAAGCCACAACCCTGAAGCCATAATCCCAAATACTGAAATCCTGAAACATCAAATTCCCTCAAGTCTAAAATCTTGAGAGTTGCAATCTCAAAAGATCAAAATTTCAAAAATATTATTCTGGAAAAAATAACTTTAAAAATTCTTTAAAAACTTTTATTTACACTTTGAAAAGAGGATCTCTTCGACAAACGTAAAAACATGTCACAACACTTAACAGGCCACTTTACACAATGAAATGGGAAACAATAACATACATATTTTTTCAAGCATAAACAGGTATGCTAAAGACAGTCACAGAGGTGTAACAGTTATGAGCAGATGAACCATATTCATAAAGAAAAAGTTAAAAAATAAAATATATAAGTGCATATTACTGTGATTGGTAATTGTTTGCTTCCAGCTTTATGACTGTAATCATCCGAAATACCATGACAGACAACCTAAGTCTTTTGATGAGATTGACCAAAAGCCTTAATGGGTCACATATGCCCAAAGAGCCAAGATTACAAGAATTTTGGTTTTTATCTTTTAGAAATACAGATGTACAAAAAGGACCTGTCTTTATTTATTGAGGAAATTTCAACATTATATGTACACCCACAATGCTTGCCCACAAAGTCAACTTGCGATAATGTACTTTCCTAGAGTCAAATTTGCAATAAATGCATAAAACAAATTAGAACCCTCTAAAAGTCTTACACATTTTATACATCTGGTATTGGAAATGATGCAAAGATGAAATACATAGTGTATCATATTGGTACTATATGTGAAGCTGCAGAAGTCATACACACTGATAATTTGGCAGAGGAGATTTTATGTATTTTTTCATCTGCATTTTCAGTTCTATGATCTTCAAAACACTCATGGCACTTGTATTTGGAGAGTAGTAGTGATCTGCACATTTTGTAAGTAAATACTGTCATTTGAAAGTCTGGTTACTGCTCAGACATCTCAATTAAGCAATTTTATGCTTTCACACACCAATAATAATTAGGTTTTAAACTTCTTATCTTTCATTATTAAATAGTCTTGTACACTTACCTGATCACAGCCCTTTTGCAAGGGAACAATTTCACAGATCTATTCCATTGTTTTGTGAGGAATACAGTAAGAAGGAAGGCTATTTGGCTTCTTGATACCAAACCTATATTAGTGAGGGTTGGCCAGAGAGATAGAGCCAAGAGACTTTGTATATAAATAGGTGAGAGGAGATTTATTAGGGGACTTGGCTCATACTATTGTGATGGCTGAAAAGTCCCATCGCAGGCCATCTGCAAGCTGGAGACCCTGGGATGCCACTAGTGTGAGTCCTGGAGTCCACAGGCCAGCAAGCTGTAGTTCTGATGTCCAAAGTAGCAGAAGAAATGTGTGTCCCAGTTCTCAAGGAGACCACTTTGCCTTTTGTATTAGGTCTCGCTAGGCCCCCAGAGGATTGGATGGTGCCAGCCAACATTGAGGGAAGATCTTCCCCAACTAGTTCATTCAGACTCACACTCCTAGAAACATCATCACAGATACACTAAAAAATAATGTTTTATTAGTTATTACTTAACCTAGTCAAGTTAACAACTAAACTTAAGCACACTAGTCCACCTCTTAACAACCTGGCACCCAAACACATACCCTTAAACCACACTTAATTTCCAAATAAAGACAGGAACAAAGTAATAGTTCCACCTAACGTGATGCAACTATCTTGCATACAAGTGAAACTGTATTAATCTTTTCCTCAGAATTTGGCTTTCAGGATTTCAGCATTTGAAATTTTAAGATTTTGGGTTTCTGATTTTTAATACTTTAGACTTTAAAGATTTTGATCTTTTGGGATTTCAGCATTCAGAATTAGGATGTTCAGGATTGTGGCTTTTGGGATTATGATTGGCACTAGTATGCCACATTAAGTGCAAACAAATGTAGGGGCATCTTTCTGCTGTGGGTACTTTAGCACTTTAAAGTAGTTTGCAATGATAAATTAATACAATAATACTATATTAAAGTTTTCTTGCTTAATTTAAGTTTTGGATAGTTCTTGTCCATTTTTTATATTTGTGACCAGAAATATGAATAATGATTATAGTCACTCAGTTTTGACAACAAGATTTTCATACTCTTCCTTCAAGCTGCTGGACTATTTTAATCATAGAAATCTTAATATTGCCAAATTATTTTTTAAAAACTATTACCATTTATAAGAGATTATTTGTGGTAATCAGAATTGTATCAATACTGTAAAGCCAAAACAAAATACAGAAATATCATTATTGATGAAGATAATTTGAAATTGCAATTGTCACCTAGTTTTTGTTTTATTTTAGAGATGTGGTTTAACTCTTTTGCCCGGGCTGAAGTGCAGTGGCATGATCATAGTTCATTGCAGCCTCAAACTCCTGGGCTCAAGCAATCCACCTGCCTCAATCTCCCAGGTAGCTGGGACTACAGGCACACACCATCATGCCCAACTAATTTGTAAAAAAATTTTGTAGAGACAGGGTTCTGCTATGTTGCCCAGGCTGGTCTCAAGGTCCTGGCCTCAAGCAGTCCTCCCACCTTGGTCTCCCAAAGTGCCAGGATTATAGGAGTAAGTCACTGCACCCAGCCCTATTCTCAATAATGAGTTTAAATGAGTAATATCATAATTTGATCTTATGAAGTTTTACTAATGAATCTTTTCTGTTTTATTTAATGGCAGTTTCATTTACATTTCATTCAACAGTAGAGACTACTGATAAAATAATTTGAAAACTAGTCCAATCTATTATTTTTACAAATTAAGAAATTAAAGATCAGTTTAAATGTGTCTTGATCAAAGTTATAAAACTAGAAAATTGCAGATACCAAACTTTCTAATCCTTAGTCCACTGTTTTCCTGATTTGTTACTTCATCTCTGTGTTCCTATAATACATCTAGTTTATGAAATGCTGTTTAGCATTTAATGACATTTTTATACAAGCATTCATTTATTTATTCAACAAGTCATTTTCTGTGAGCCAGGCACTCTTCTAGGCACTGGTGATATCCCCTGAATGTGGAATTGTGCTGAAAATAAATAACAAAAGTGGATTCTATTTACCCTTCATTCCGTTTTGATTGAATACATACCTGCAGTTAGCCATCTGTGTGTGTGTGTATGTACCACTGGGTGATTTTAACATACTATTAACGAGAACTTTTCTATCTACAGTTATATTTTTGGGAAGTAAAAAAAGAAAGTTTTTTAGTATTTTGAAAGCAGAGAAAAATGAGTAATTAAACTTAAAACATATTATTTACATACCATGTACCTGACAATTTGTTTGGAAATCAGGAACACAAGGATAAATAAGACAAGGAATGTATGTACGTAAAACAGAATTTGGCAAGTACTCTAACATACATGTAACACACATAGGATAAAAGAGGAATAAACAGGTAACTCTAGGCAGGATAATAAAAGATTACTTTAAAGAAAACGGGGGGAAGTTTTTCTACGCCCAGAGAGCAACATATGCAAGGGTTTAGAGTTATAAACACATTGGTCAGGCATTTCCAAGGAAATTTAGTACAGCAGAATATAATTGTATCTTGGGAGGAGCTGTGAGTAGTCATTTTTAGACATTGTTAGATGATTGAGAATGAAATTAATGAAATGTGAGGACTTCTTTTATGCCCTTGGTATGCCTCATGCTTCTTTCTATTTCATGCTTCATCCCTAGCTCTATTCCTAAGTGTTATTTTAAACCAGAGACTGTATTTTGTACTTCCTTATCTTATGGGAACAAGTTCAGTGCTGAGGGCTTGGTATATGCTTACTGATTAACAGTGTTCATCATTCACTCAACAAATTTTTGTCTCTAGTAGTGCAAGGCCTGTACTTTGTGCTATCGTGGAAAAGTGATACAAAGCCAACTTTCAATGAGCTAGTGAACCCAAAACAAAAATTAGCAGGTGTTTTTGTCTGTTATGTTCACTGCTATATCCCATGTGCTCATAGAGCTTACATTCTTGTCAGAGGAGACAGACAATAATAAGATAAATTGTAAAACACGGATTATGTTAGACAGTGATAAATACTAAGGAGAAATAAAAGTAGCAAAAGGATATATTAATTACCAAAGAAAGAGAAGGTAAATTTACATAATTTCTCATCCTAGTTTCCACAACTCTGAACAGAAAAAGTAAAAGTATCTGCCTTATACGATTGTGATAAGGATTAAATGAGCTTAGATCTCCATATGCAAAAGAATGAAACTAGACCCTTGTCTCTTGCCATATACAAAAATCAAGTCAAAATGGATCAGAGACTCAGATATCCAAGACCTCAAACTATGAAACTACTACAAGAAAATATTGGAGAAACTCTCCAGAACATTGGAGTGGGCAAAACTTTTTTGAAATACAAGCACAGGCAACAAAAGCAAAAATGGACAAATGGGACCAACTTCAAGTTGAAAAGCTTCTGTACAACAAAGGAAACAATCAACAACATAAAGAGACAACCCACAGAATGGGAGAAAATACTTACAAACTACCTACCTGCCAAGGATCAATAACCAGAATATACAAGAAGCTCAAACAGCTCTCTAGGCAAAACATCTGATAATCTGATTGAAAAATAGACATAAAATCTGAACAGTCATTTCTCAAAAGAAGTCATACAAATGGCAGACAGGCATATGAGAAGGAGCTCAATATCACTGACTATCAGAGGAATGCAAACAAGACTCCAGTGAGATATCGTCTCATCTCAGGTAGAGTGGCTTTTATCCAAAAGTCAGGTATAAATGCTGGCGAAGATGTGGAGAAAAGGGAACTTTTGTACACTGTTGGTGGAAATGTAAATGGAGAACAGTTTGAAGGTTCTTCAAAAACCTAAAAATGGAGCTACCATATGATACAGCAATCCCACTCCTAGGTAGATACTCAAAAGAATGGAAATCTGTATCAGGGTCTGCACTCTTATGTTTATTGCAGCACTATTAGCAATAGCCAAGGTTTGGAAGCAACCTAAGTGTCCATCAACAGATGAGTGGATAAAGAAAATGTGGCACATACACACAATGGAGTACCATTCAGCCAGAAGAAGAATGAGATCCTGTCATTTGCAACAACATGGATGGAATTGGAGGTCATTATGTGAAATGAAATAAGCCAGGTGCACAAAGTCACATTTCTCACTTACTTGTGGGAGCTAAAAATCAAATAATTGAACTCATAGAAATAGAAAGTAGAAGGATGGTTATCAGAGGCTGGAAAGGGTAGTGGGGGTCTGGGAGAAGAGGTGGAGTTGGCTAATAAATACGAAAAGTAGAAAGAATGAATAAGACCAAGTATTTGCTAGCACAACAGGGTGACTATTCTCAAAAATAAGTTAATAATACATTTTTAAATAACTGAAAGAGGATAATTGGATTGTTTATAACACAAAGGATAAATGCCTGACATGATGGATACCCCACTTATCCTAATGTAATTATTATGCGTTGCATGCTTATATCAAAATATCTCCTGTAACTCATACATATATATATCTACTGTGTACTCACAAAACTTAAAATTTTTTTTAAAAATTAAAGGATTATATCAGCTAATATATGTATATATAAAGTGTTCAGTGCAGTTCCTGGAAGTTGGTAAGAGAAACGGAAATGTTATTTATTCATTTGGCTAAAATAACTTTAGCACCATAGCCATCTTTTTCTCGTAATTTATGGACTTCTTTTATTAAAGGATGTACTTTTCTGTGGTTTTAAACTATTTTATCTAAGGCTAATACTTTCTCCCTCGTGTGTTGCTCTTTTTGACTTCTGCTTCCAAAGCACTCACATCTATTATTTCTTTCTTATTGAAGCAAATCATCACTCTTTGATAATACTTTGTCTAGAAAACAGCATTTGCTTATCTAGATGTCTGGTCATCATTTTCTGTTTCAGGCAACAGACAGGTATCCATATCTTCCTTTGGAAAATATTTATTAAAACTTCATCACTTATTACATCTCAAGGTTAAAAAGTCTGACAAAATGAGACGTCTATGTTTGTTTACCAGCTAAAAATGTGTATGATATTAGAAATGTTATTAACGGACAGAAATGTAAAACCTTCAATATTAATCTTTCAGAAATGAGATCATTTGCAAGGATTAGGTGACGTTTCGGGTCTCCTACTAACCTTTTCTTTGCCCAACTAAGCTCCATGCAGCCCTAGATGTCTCCTGCCCACCATACCTACCAATTCTTGAAAACTAGATTAACTCTCTCTTCAAGCTTAATTAGCACACCATATTTAGCCCTAGCATAACAAGCATCATTCAGTGTTATGCCCAACTCCCCACCCCTCCACTCCCCAGACAGTAAGCTCCTTAAGGTGAGGACTACGTTCTTTTCATGTTTGGATCCCTAGTATCCATCACAGTGCCTCACACAAAATTGATGTCCAAAACTTGCAACATTAATTATAATGCCTGGAGTACCTTTATTATATCAGGATTATATAATAGAAGTGCCATTTGACCTCATTCCACATCTCTTGGTTGCTCCTCTGTCTCTCTTGGCTGCTTTCTGAGAAACAGTACCACTCAAGCATGCTGTCCCACCCTGTCCTACACATTCCCCTGTCCTGCACTGGTTCAAAACCATTCTCTAGTTTTTCTAGTAATGATGTAGTTAGAGGAAGGAAGTATCCAAAAACAAACAAACAAAACACAACAATAGGCTGAATATTAAGGGAAGACCTCGAAGGTGGGAGAGTACCCTGTGGAGTAACTGTCCAGGATAGCTCTTCCAGGTTAAAAACTTGATTTTGTTCTTGCTCTTAAGAGTGATGAACCTCTGGAATCTAACACAGATCATCTATATTTAGAAGAAATTAATTTGTATACCAGATTACCTATGTATTTATTTGTGTGTGTGTGTGTGTGTCTGTGTGTGTGTGTGTTTTCAGTAACTGAAATACTTGAGCTTGCTATCTGAGTCAGTAACTTAATTATATCAGAGCACCAGTGAAATCCATCAGATAATCAGAAGGTTAGCCAGTGGAGGCCATGGAAATAGAACAAAATAAGTTAGACTGTCCCAAGGATTATTTTACCCAGGCTGAGGAAGAGCTTTGTCACACAGCAGAATATGTAATATCTCTCTGATGACTAAGAGAAAGTAGAGTAAGTGGATTATAAGGTTTCAAGTATACCTTTGAAAAACTTGATGATTTTTTTTTATTTGCTAAAAGAAAACAATTTTTTTAACCTAGAAAAAAATTCAGTGGCATTTTATATATCTTAAAATGAGTAATTTTACAATTTGATTTCATAATTATTTGATTCCCAAGATGAGTTCCTGAGATAATGATAACGTGATATTGCCAATGATGGTGGAAAGAGGGAAGGAAGGAAGGAGAGGAAGGGAGGGAGGGAGGGAGAGAGGAAGGGGAGGGAAGGGGATGTAAGGGAAGGGGAGAGGAGGGGACGGAAGGGGAGAGGAGGGGAGGATTGAAATTGGGTGATTCTCTATACCCTTTAACTCCTCTAAGTCAAGAATCACCACAGTCTCAATTTCCTTAGAAAAGTTACCTCTGTGCATGGTTTTAGCTGGCTTACTGGCCCTCCTACACACACTGGTAATGTATAATGATCTACTAAGAATCATCCATTACCCTTTTGAAGAAACTATGAAATGTAGGATAAATGGTTATTTAGCAAAATAAGTTGTACCTCTTGTCAAGGACTGTAGTGAATGCTTCAACCTTATCTTGAGGTACTTTCTATTCCAGAAGTTGGAGACCCAAATGCCTATAGACGCCAGGTTGATGGGAATGAAGCAGAAAGCTACTGCAGTGAACTGGAGAGCCAAGTCCTTTCTAGAGGAGCGGCCACTGCTCTATTCCAGATAATTGTTGCAAGGCAGGAATGTTGGCCTAGTGTCACCACATTGCCTAGTTTCTCAGGTAAAGCAGGAAATACAACTGTGATTCTTAAACCATGTGCAAGCCAAACACTTCTGTAGGTAGGATGACACCCAAAGTCCTCCTATGTATGGCTGGTCTTATATTTGCTTACCTGTTTGTTAAATTAGAGACTTTATGTTCAACCATTTTTACTTTTCTTCAGAACATCCTCTAAAATACTCTACGTCTCATTTGGTGATATTGAAACTCCCTCCCTCTCCAACCTGAGTACTTTGTGCATAAGCTTTCTTTGGCTTCTACATTTTCTCTGCCTCCTCATCATTCCAGTGAGCAGTCAGTCAAGTAGTAAATGGAGTCTCCATGAGATACATTTCATATGATGCATTAAACATCCTTGGGTTTTACTGCTGGTTTGATTCCTGATATGTGAGCTACATAAACGCAATAAAAGATCACTTGTTTCATGGTGCTTAGAGGTTATATGCTCTTTGGGCTCCCTTTTCTAAAATCCACACAGAAATAATCTCCTTCCTCTTGTTTCTTGAAAGACCTTATCAGATACTTTATTAGACTATAGTTATCTTTTACATTTAATTATATTTGCTGGAGAGATTGATTGGACTTGAGTGTTCCTAGATACTTATTCAGACACAGTGTCTTTGGGTGGGTTTCTTCAGTGACTGAGAAGTTGTCTTATTTTTCCTTTGAATAACCTGGTTTTCAAGGTTACTAGGGAACTAACAGGGGTTAAAGTAATTACAAAGGTAATTACTTACCTCTGTTTGGTATTCATTAATCCAAGTAGGAACTTGGCAGCCACTGCTAAATGAAGAGTGCTAAATAGTTTTATAGTAAAAGAGGTATATAAATATCAGTAGTTTTGGTGTATTGCAAACCCCAGAAGGGACATAAGTTACATTATTTTATTCTCATAGTACAGGTTTGGTAAAAAACAAAATTGATGTACATCATTTTTCAACAAAGATTTGATGTATGTATATTAAGCTGCATCCTGAGTAGACAAAATACTAGTAATGCACAGATAAGATGTGAAAATTACCCCCTCAAACCTGGTTGGTGTACTCTTAAATAGGTTATGTAAATGCAGACAAGTTTTTTCATCAGTATTCCTTACGAGAACCACCATTATTACATAAAAGCAAAAAATAACAGCTGTGCTGACAGCTTACAGACAGGAATAAATCATATAATTTTTCCTTCAGAATTATAGTAAGTTTATCATTTATTTCATAGATGTTCTGGTATAACTTGTTACTGTTCTTTAAAACAATTCCCTAAATTTCTTACGTAAATTTTTGGGTGAGTTTGCAGAACATATAAAAAATAAAACTTTTTTTAAAGATATGTATTTGAGAGCTGGTGATTGTTCACTTTCTGGCTTTAAAGAAAGAAAGTGTTTCATAGCGAGTATTTTCCACATGTGCATACAGACCTTCGGTTCCACCTTCTGATATATATAAGGCACAAAGTGAAGCTTTAACTTGAACTTCTCTGTCTCAACTGCTTTTTCTTTCAGAATCCTGTAGGATGTCAAGGGCAAAGAGAAAGCTTAGTTGTTTGTAATACTTTGTGTGAAGCAAAAGAACTGGATATTATAAAGGAGAATTACAAGGGAAATCTAATTCAAAGACTTGGAAAGTTAAGTAAAGATTAGGGAGATAAGAGAAGACTTCTCTGAGAAAGTGACATTTAAGCTGAGATAAATGAGAGCTATGTAGTGAAGAACAAGAGGGTGAGATGGGAGACAATATTCCAAGTAGAAAAGTGAGCATGACACCCGGAGGCATTTTAAAACCAATCTAAAGAATAGCCTTAATTTTTATTTGCAGTATGTAGATCATAATAGGTTAATGCAGTATTCTTTCTGGCTCTCCATATCTTTTTCTCCAGTTGACTAAAACAGAAAGATAAATAATAGCATATTACTGGGCGTGAAGCTTCCCAATAAAAAGCCTCTCTAATGCTTCTAATGATTAGGGAAACATCGATTAGCTCTTCTACAGATATAACACTTTTTTGGAAATAATATTTTCTCTGATTACAGAGCTAATATATGTTTATTATAGAAAAATTTGAAAATCCAGAAAGACAATGAGAAAGTATGTTTTTCTACTACCAGAGAACATATAGAGTATAGTGGTGTTCTATTCCTATGTCTATATACATAGTAGCATTTTTGTAAATTAAGATTATAATTATATGTGTAATTTTATAGTTTGTTTTTCCACCTAACAAAATCATTGTCCTTTCCCAGTGCTATTAAAATTTCTGTAATATGACTTTAATAGCTTTATCTGACTAATAACAATTTGAATACTTACTATGTGCTAGGCACGTCTACATTAACTTATTTGTTCCCAGAACAGTCCTATAAGGTTATAATCTCCATTTTATAAGAAATTTTAAAACTTGCACAAGGTCAGCAAGCTGATAAAGGGTAGAGCCAAGGTTCAAACCCAGTCAGCTTCTAGCTTCTGCTGTTAACCAGTAATGCTATGTAACCTCTCAATACTATGATTAATTAAAGTTAGACCATATTTTAGGCTTTTTAATTTTCTTTAGTATAGTTTTTGGCTATTTGAAATTATACTTTTGATTCTGTGGGTTGGCAGTTAAGACTGGCCCCAGCTCCACCAGCTCATCATTGTTCCATATGGCACTGTATATTTACGTACAAGTCTAGGGCCTCAGCTGGACTGGCTGGACAGCTAGACTTCTCTCTTCACATGGTCTCTCATCCTCGAAGGGACTAGCTCAGACTGTTCACAGGATGATGGCATTCTAAGAAACAAGAGCAAAAGATATAAGCCCTTTTGAGGTTGAGGTGCAAAACTTAGACAGTATCATATGTATCAAATTCCACCTGTCAAAGCAAATCACAGGGCCTGCCAAGATTCAAGGTATGGAGTAATAAATTCATCTCCTGATGGAAGGAACTGCAATTTTGTGGCAGTCTACCACACTTAGCATTTAGTTCAGTGAAGACTTCTATGTGCGTAGAATGTGTAAGTTGCTGAATTTTTGTAGCGAAATATGGTCGGTATAAATAATCTTATTGACTAAAGATGGGCACAGATGAGCATGCTTGCTAACTTGACTCTGAGGACTGGTCTCACTCTCAGGAGCCTGTCTCTGTACCATGAGAGCTGCTGAAAAATATAACTTTCCTACATGATTATGATCCCTCATTCTCAGGTTATGAACTTTTACACTTTTCTGCACTGAGTAGTCAAGGACATCTGAAGCTAGAGAACCTCTCTCTAGTGAGTATCAGGGGCAAGAGAGATGTCTCTTTTTAGGGTATCCATATACAACTATATGAAACAAATGTAAATGTGCTAGGGGTAGTTTGAGTGAATAAGTGGAGCCTGGAAGAGGTATTGGGTCTCTTACAAAGGATGTGTCTGAGAGGTATATTTTGGAAGAAGTGATTGCACAGTGAAGATAAGCAATGGAAATAGTAGCTAGAGCAAAAATGAGGCTGATCTATTGGACAGTTTAAAAATATGAAAAAAGATGTAATTTCAAGATAAGTGTGCTCAGAAATAAAAATGCATGGCTTGAATAAATAGGTGAAAGGTGAAACAGATAAGGGAAGGTTGAATGAGGGATTGACTAGGTGCTGTGAAGGAGATGTTTGAATAATTGATATGCAGGTGAAAGATAATTAGAAAGGGGAAATGTCATTTAGGGTTACTCTAACAAGCATAATTCAGCCAATGATGATGGAAAGATTATGAATATGTCCATTTATTATCCAATAAAATGATAATTATGCTGTAGCCACTCAGACTTTGCTCTCCAAAATGGTAATGCTATTATTTTTAATCCAATCATATCTGTTCTTAAATGTATATTTTGCTTTGGAATATAAATATAAAGGCAGGTTTTATGTAGGACGTGTTCTCTGTTGGAGAATATGAGGTGTTCACTTTTGCAAATATAGGAATAGAGTGGACTTCTTATTTATCTGTAAATATTTCATGAGCTAAGTTTATACTCGTAGTATTAAAAATATAAGCCATGATTTAGATATATCAAATATCTATGTTTTACCTAATTTACATAGTCTCATCTTGATAAATAAATAATTAATTGGGTATAAATTCTGTCCCACCGTGTATCCCAGTATTCCCACCCATTGAGCGCAAGATCAATGTGTGATATCAGTATAAACATTTACATAGGATTTACTCATATCACCTGACTCAAAAACCAATTCATTATTTTTATCATTAATCATTTAAATGTTCAGAAGAATTTGACATCTGATGTTTCTCAGAAAGGTTTATGAAGAATAGCTATTTATTTACTTTCATGATGTCACTTCATGTTGTTTTGAGTATAACTTTAAAAATACACATTTAAGCCAGGCACAGTGGCTCACACCTGTAATCCTGGCACTTTGGAAGGCCAAGGCAAGAGGATCATTTGAGCTCAGGAGTTCAAGACCAGCCTGGGCAACAAACAGAGACTCCTATCTCCACACACACACACACAAAAAAAAAATCAAAAAATTAGCCAGGCCTGTTGTGGGCACTTGTGATCCCAGCTATATAAGAACCTGAGGCAGGAGAATAGCTTGAGCCCTGGAAGTCGAAGCTGCAGTGAGCCATGGTTGTACCATTGTCCTACAGCCTAGGCAACAGGGCGAGACCTTGTCTCCAAAAAATTAAAGTAAAATAAAATACCAATTTAACACTTAATAAGTCATGAGTTTATTCTTAGGTTGACAATAATGTCAGTAAAGCAAATTGAGAAAAAAAGGTCTATTTCATTAATTAGCATGCTGTTGAAACATGTTTAATTTTTATATTGCCACATTTATTTTAGGGGTTCCTTTATTTATCCAATTAAAATGTGTCTATAAACCACTTAATAAGTAAAATTGTGATTAGCTTTACAAATTAAATTTAAAGTTAGCATATTAATTTTCTTAGAAGCCCTATCACACTTTTTCTATGGAGAAATCATCACTCAGAGATTGTGAGATCATCAGGGAAAAATCTAGAGCAAAAGGTTATTTTTCTGTCAACATGCATAGCCGTTGGCTTCTTTTAAAAACCTCTTTCATTTTAGACACGTGTTGCTAACATTGTATAAGCCTACATGGTAAAAATCAGAATGTAAAGTTATATTGACTAATTAAAATATGCACCATCTTTCGGAAGTATTAAGCACCTACTGTATACCAGGAACTACACCAGGAACTGGGAATATGACAAGGTCCTGTTCTGAGACTGTTTACATTCCAATGGGGAGAGCTAGTCAATAAACACACAAATAAATGATAAGCAATAATAATAATCAGATAATCAATAATAAAAATATCAGTAAATTAACAAAGTGCGAGAGAGTACCCCTAGAGTTTACATTAGGGTCTCTTTGAGGAGATGATGTCTAATTTGAATTCTGAATGGTCAGAAGAAGCCAATGCAGAGAAGAAAATCAAGTTGCTAAAATTCAATCCACCAGAAGCCATTTTCAGAGACTAATTTGCATGTTGAAAGAAATCAGGAAACTGAAAACATTGGTGGAATTGTGGCAGATATCTCCCTCAGAACATACACATACACACACACACACACACACGCACACAATTTTGCATCTCATTATTATTGCTACAGAACTTTTGCGAAATAAATATAAATTAAGTCCTAAGTATAAGATCTATCATAGATCCTGTCTTAGTGAGTTGGAGGTACCTTCAGATCACAAAATATTTTATGTTTTAACTTATATTTATTGGGCTTAAATGAAGCCATATAAATAAGGTGGGTCTTTGGGGAGGTGAGGCAAGATGCTGTGAAATAGGTACTTCTAAAATCATGGTAATATTAAAGTGTTAAATTTGGAAAAAAGGAGAAACTTTAGTTTTCATGGTATTATAATTATAAAATTATAAAGGTAAAGCCTGACTACATCTTGGATGAGTCTATTTAGAAGGTGAAGTTATCAGAATCATGGAGGCAAATAGAATTGATTTTAATATTTAGCAAAAGAAGGCATGCATCAGTTTCAAAAGTTTGAGAAGCGTGGCCTGAAATGCTTTCCCAGTTCTATCTTCCTGGCACTTTAAGAAATGTATCAAGGACCCGAGCATTATGCAATTCTATGTTAGCAAATAATTCTACATGAGTTATCAAGATTGAAGTACAGGAATATTTTTATCATATTTACTTATCATTGTGAAATTTGGGAAAAAAATCTATGTCCACCAAAGGAAAATAAAGAAATTATATATACATGTATCAAAAAATTATATCCAACAATCAAAGATCATATTTTGGAAAAGAGTTTAATGTTATAGTAAAATGCTCAGGAAGAAAAGAAAAGTGGTAATGATTCAATGTTTAAAAGATGCACATTTACACATAGAAAATATTTGGAATCAGTACAACTGTTTCAGAGAGCAATTTGGCAGTATCTGTAAAGTGGAAAATGTGCAGATCCATTAACATGATTGATATACCAATAGATGAATAGTTGTATAATCATATGATAGAATACAATTTCAAAGTTAAAAATTCATAAATTGGACTCCTCTATCTGCAACAGAGATAGATCTATATACCTCAACAGAGATGGTTCTCAAAATAAGTTGAATTTTAGAAAAGCAAGTTGCAGAATTATATGTACTGTATACCAGCACTTACATAAAATTTCAAAATACATATGACGATATATATTGTTTATGTATACATATATAGAAAATAAACATACTAAAACATGGCCTGGAAGGATACAGACGAGAATCATAATACTGGTTGCCTCTGGGGTGGAAGGGAAGGGATTGGGGCTGAAAAAGAAAATGGGAGGGGAGTGGAGTATAGTATTTAACTTCATCTGTAATGTTTTCATCTTATTTTTTAAAATAAGCAAAAATGGCAAAATGTTTACATTGTAAATTTAGAGTAGTAATATGTTGTTGTTTATTAAACTCTTTTTTAATGTAAGCATTTAGAACTTTCTAAAAACAAATGATTGAAAAAACCATGTCATTGGTTCCATATACATTTTAGGATTTTTTTGTTTCTGTGAAGAATGTCATTGGTATTTGATACAGATTGCATTGAATCTGTAGATCACTTAGGGTAGTATTGTCATTTTAACAATATTAATTCTTCTGATCTATGAGCATGGAATATCTTTCCATTTATTTGTATCCTCTTCTATTTCTTTAATCAGAGTTTTATAGGTTTTTTTTATTTTTCAGTGGTTATTATTCAGCAGTGAGATTACAATTCAATTATTATTTTCATCTTCAAACTTCTCTGTATATTCCAAATTCACAAGATGAATGCTGAGGGAAAAAAATACCATTTAGCAGATATATGATAACTATATTGAATTTTTGCCATGAGGTGTTCCTAAGACCCTCACAATTGTGCTGCCTCTGGAAGGCTGAAGTAGCAGCAAAAAAGGGATGATTCTCCCATATCCCATCCCCAAACCCTGGACCAAAGAAATGAGAGGGCTGGCTTCCTACAAGATGTAAAACTGTAAAACCAACCTTTTCTTGGGAAGAGAGGCAGACAGGTTAGGGTGTCAGTCTTGATCAGGCATCAAACTTCGAACAGGCACCAGAGCAAGCACCTAGAGGGTTTACAAAAAAATAATTTTCAAAGAGTTTCTGATTCATTAAGTCTAAGGTTGGGCCTGTAAATTTGCATTACTGACAAGTTCCCAGGTGTTACTGGCAATAATGATGTTTGTCCCAAAACCATATTAGAGAACTGCTGGTTTAAGCAAAACCCAGCCATCAGATATTGGTATTTTTGATTACTGAAATGTGAGGGAGCACTTGGCAGGAATCACTACAATGATATTATCTGGCAGATCCACAAATTACTTAATGGAGTGAGCCAGCCAGTCTCAGAGAGGTTGGAGCCACATGCAAGAGCAGACAGGAAAAAAAAAAAAAGGTATCAAAAGGTCAGAAAGCTCAAAAGTAGGGAAAATGGGAATGGGCCCAGTCTAACGGTCGGAGACCACTGAAGAGATTTCTTTAGAAAAGCAAGGTAATAAAGCAGACATGAAAAGGGACTGCAAAAAAAAACGTTTGGTCATCAGGGTCTGCTGCTATTTGACAAAACGGGTGATCCGGGAAGGCAGAAAGTTCATACCACTTCGACAGGCACTAGAAATTCCACAAGGCCACAAATTCCTTGTGAACAGGGATTGACACCATCCTAGCTTCCTCATCCCTCCCATTCTCTTTCCTTTCTGTTTTTCCACGTTGAGCAGCTCATTAGTGCTAAATATTACATGGGGCTTTTGATAAAAGTACTTACTGTCTTGGTTTAGGCTGCTATAAACTGCATGGCTTATAAACAACAGAAACTTTTTCTTTTTTTTGAGACAAAGTCTTGCTCTGTCACCCAGGCTGGAGTGCAGTGGTGCGATCTCAGCTCACTGCAACCTCCACCTCCCTGGTCCAAGCAATTCCCCTGCCTCAGCCTCCCAAGTAGCTGGGGTTATAGGTGCATGCCACCACGTTTGGCTAATTTTTTTGTATTTTTGGTAGAGGTGGGATTTTACCATGTTGGCCAGACTGGTCTCGAACTCCTAACCCCAAGCAATCCGCCCTCCTCAGCCTCCCAAAGTGCTAGGATTACAGGCATGAGCCAACTTGCCCAGCCAACAGAAACTTTTTTATGGTAATTCTGGAGGCTGGGAGATTCAAGATTAAGACACCGGCAGATGCAGTGTCTGATAAGGGACCGCTTTCTGGTGCATATGGTCTTTTCACTGTAAACTCACATGTTGGCAGAGATCTCTTTATGGCCTAATGCCATTCATGACAGCTCTGCTCCCGTGACCTAATCACCTCCCAAAGGCTCTATGTCCTAATACCATCACCTTGAGGGTTAGGATTTCAACCTATGGATTTTGGGGAGTACACAGACATTCAGGCCACAGGACTTACCATCTTTGTACTCCCAGCACCTAGCATAGTACCTAGCACATATAGTAGCTACTCTAACTGTCGAATGAAATGTGAATAAACACAGACATGAACAGCAGGAGTCATGGCCAAAGGTATAGTGAGTGGAAGATGTTATACCTGCAGATGGGTCGTTTCTGTGAGAAGCATAGCACAGTGGACGAGGGCCAGTGATGGAAATTACCAGCTTGAGACCTCATTGGAACTGCTACTACTTGGTACTTTTCTTTATACTCTCAAAATTTTCCCAGTAAATTTTTGCTGCTTTCCCCATTGCCTGCCAGTATTTGACACACATCCATACCCACAGTTCCTTTTTTCCAGTTAAGTGAGTAAATGCTTCATTACAACACCCTTAACCTGTCTCAGATCCAAGACTGCAAATAAGGCATACACCTAAATATATGATGGCCTTTACTACAAGACAGTCTCCTGCTTTCCTAATGAGAGAGCCAAAAAAAGGGTTTTGGGCCAACTTAAATACACAGACTTTTAGAAATGTAGTTCAGTAGTTATGTATCTATTTACAGTGTTTGATTTGTTACTTGATTAAGTTATACATGCATATTTGAAATGCATGTTGTCTAAAATAATACATTAGCTTTTTCATTTATGTGTTTTAAAATGATTTTAATTCTTTCATATGAATCCTAAGTTATTTAACACAATTTTAGAGTATATCATCTTAAACTCCATTTAAATTGTTTGAAATAAAGTATTTTCTGAATCTGTGGAGAAAGCTGCCACTGAAATATTTATTACAAACCACAAGTTCCATTTTAACACTAGGATAATTGTTTTTCATCCACTCTTTAGTGTGGTTTCATGAATCCCACAATGTAACTATATACTAGATATTAAAGGCTTCTTTACAACAACAAATAATACTAACAACTGTGACATTGCATTCTCCACAAGATTAGGTACTAAATCTTCTAAAAATTTACTTGCCATGTTTTTTTATTTAACAGTTCAATCAAGATAACCTTTATAAGCATTCCACACTGTCATTGATTACAGCTGTTTCAAGCTAATATGTCTTCCTGAAATAGCACCTCATGAATTAATAAGTGAATTTTAAAAAGCACCCCATAATATAAGGAATTTTGTAAACTCTTGACTATAAAGCAACTTCCACTCATATTCAGTAATATTGGAGGGAAACTGCCTCTTATATTTGGAAATGTATTTATTTCCTTCTAACTTTTTATTAAAAAAATAAATAAATGAAGATTTTCTTCTCTAGACCAAAACTGTATGATTAGAAAAGAAAATTGAATCAAAGGGTTATATAATATTAAGAACTTATTAAAATACAATTGGATTAACACACAACTCTGTAGTTTACAGGTCATAATAAGTGATGGATATATTTTTATGTCAAATTAGAAGGAGGCTTTATGTGTACGTTTGTATGTTTGAGTGTATGTATATATGTAATGCCATAATTATGGGTCTGTCTCTGGTAATTAGAAAGCTTGGATATGCTGAAGAGCAAGTAAATTGGTTTAACTGGAGTAAGCGGACTAAGTTAGAAGAAGGAAACAACTTGAATTTGATGTATGATTCTGATAGCAAAGGACATCAAAGTGATCGGGTACACTTAGTTCATTCTATTTTAAAATTGCACAGCTTTTCAGTTTTCAACATTAAATATACAAGTTTGCATATTTACATATGTTTCAGGCTACATTATTGGAATTTTGAAGTCATGAAAACCTCAGATGAACCAACCTGCAACACCTTGGATTCGGATTGGAAGATAAAGAGAAAGTTTAAAGAATGTGGCCTATAAAGGCGGGTACCTGGAAGTATTAACTGACTCACACTGTAAAAATGAGACCAGTTTCTAAACAATAGAGATTGTTTTAGTACAACATCAAGGTTCAAGACAAACGTTGAACTAAAAACTTTACACTCCCCACCCCTACTTCAGACAGGTACCACACTGGTGAATTATGATTTTCCTTAGTCGGAAGCACTCATTTTTACCCATGTAGACCATCTTTAGGAATTAAACATTGGTTATTTAATGTAGATTATAATGGGAAGCTGATTTTTTCACAATGGCAGATTTCAAGGACTTGGTTCCAAACTGAGCTGAAGCTTCCCAATGAGTTTTGTACAGTCTGGGAAAAACTGTGCTGCACTGGCCCACTTTTGAAGGCCATCATGCTCTGTAAAATAAGGATATCATCTTATTGCTGATACCTTTGGAGAGTCCCTAGCAGACACAGAAAATGAATGGAGGCAAAGAGTGTGACGGAGGGGACAAGGAAGGAGGTCTTCCAGCTATACAAGTTCCTGTGGGATGGCAGCGTCGTGTGGATCAAAATGGAGTGCTTTATGTGAGGTAAGTTCCTATTCTTACCTGTGGTACCTGCAAAGTTGCACTCCCAAGATTAAGGAGGGAACAAAACATGGTGACTGATGGCATCTCATATAAATGTGAATAAGTGATCTTTGTGCTAGAAATATGCGAGAATTTTTATTGCCTTAGACTTCCAGAGAGAATTTTTGTGCATTACTTCTTTATGTAAGGTGTCATTCTGCTTATCTCTGTAACAAGAATAAAGAAAAGTGTGAAGATTTCTCAAAGAAACATGCAACCATCATTAACGACATTCACAGGAGAATGTAAAATCCTGGAAATAGACCTGATATCACTTAATAGAATTACTCTGTCCTTCAGAGTGTTTCAACTGGCTTTTTTTGATAAAAATTAAAATTGAGTTTTTATCCATAGAAAGTTTCAATTATTAGACTTCTTAATGCCTCATATTAACTAAAAATACATTTCTTTTTTCTGCATAGTCTTTAATCTATTTCCTTGTATGTAATAGTGAAAGTGAGAAAGTCATGGAGAAAGCGCTGCATCTTACAAGTAAATATCATACAAATAAAATGCCTACTCTTTTCAGTTTCAATGCTGTGTATCTCTTATAGAACAAGTTGAATGGAATGACTGAACTGTTGAAAAGAAGTTTTAGTCTTATTTATTAAATAGTTGACATCGAAATTCCTTACATCATAGTTTTTCTGTAAGTGTATGAAAGGTTAAGACATCATAAATCTTTCTTTGTGATGTAATGAAAAACTATTAGAAACAGACTTAAAACTTTTAAAAAGGTATCACATTGCATTATTAAATTGATGCTATTACTTTCAGTGTGGCTATTTATATCCCAGCTTCAACAGAATTTGCCAGTCCAGCAAGAATGTATTTATAGAAATGAGATATTTTCAGTTATGTAAACACAGACTATTTTATGTCATAATAACTCAGAAAGTCAGTTCAGATTCTGTCCTGAAGTTTGTTTGCTTGTTTTGTGTAAGGTGTTTCTTGAGGCAAATCTAATTACCAATTGAAAGTATTTTGTCACATAAATTTTACTTCTATAATATTAAAGATGTGATCCATATTAATTGAGGTGAAGAGATAAGAAAGCAGAGAATATGAAGCTCATCCCATGGTAGATAAGATGAACAAGCACACATGAGATAACTTTTTCAGAGTTTCTATTGCCAGTGCTGTTAACAAACCACCAGAAATACTTTGTTATAAATAGAATATAGCAAGTTATCTGTGTTACATGTTTATGTTTATGGTTGTTCTAGTTTGTAAAGACCAAATGTATGTTCAGCTTAGAACAAAAGACACTAAAATCTGGATAATTTTTTTTCACTTCATTTTTATTCCTATGAAAGATAAATGAGCTTTTTGATTTCTGTGAGCAAAAACCAAATTAAATCTGGGAGTCAAAAACCAAGTTGAAATCTAAAAAACTGTCAGTTATCTTGTTCATGATTTTCCAAGTCTGACTAGACTTTACCGTCTGATATCCTTGTTAGCATGGGTTCTCAACTTCAAATCTGTATACTGATAATTATTTTGGAAACAGGCTTTCCTAGATTAGGTAAAATACATTCAAATTAACCAGCATAGATTTAATTTGATTGCATAAAACTGAATTATTACTTGAACGTGTATAGCTCTTTCTATAGCTCCCTTCTCAATATGCAGTTTGCTCATAATTTTTAGGTTAGTCTCCAGCTGCTCCTGCGTCAGGGTGGCATTGAGGCTACACATTACATTTTTCCACCTACTTCCAATCTTTTAAACTTTATCTATGATAAAGTAGTTTTGTAACTACTTTTTTACATTAATTATTACTCTGAGAAATTAATTAAAGAGATACAACTGAAGGAAAGAACCCAGCTGACTTGCTGAGAGGAAATGTTATTAAAGCGTCTGGAGTACTTTAATAGAATTAGGGAACTCTTGTCTTCAAGTTTTACAATTAAATTCCTATAGGATTTAGTCCATATACTTTCTTTAAAGTTAAAATGTCAGGTAGTTCCTTTTCACCAAATTCATGAATGCTTCACGTGAAAAATCAACAAGATATTATGCCTTTTTTCTTGCTGCTTTTGAGACAAAGTCTCACTCTGTTGCCCAGGCTGGAGTGTAGTGGCACATCTTGGCTCACTGCAACTTCTGCCTCCTGGGTTCAAGCAATTCTCGTACCTCAACCTCCCTAGTAGCTGGAATTACAAGCATGCTACTATGCCCAGCTAATGTTTGTATTTTTAGTAGAGACGGAGTTTCACCACGTTGGCCAGGCTGGTCTCAAATTCCTGACCTCAAGTGATCCGCCTGCCTTGGCCTCCCAAAGTGCTGGGTTTACAGGTGTGAGCCACTGCAATCAGCCTGACTTAGTTTTATGGAAATCACCAGACCTCCAAAAACATCTAGTTGCCCTTCCCTGCTGTGGCTGCACTTGTCACTAAAATGGGAATTACTCTTTGCATATCACCTGAAAAATATAGCCTAAGTAAATGAGTAATTTGACAAAGTTGAGGATTTTCGTTTAGATTTTGTACCTGCTGAAATTACTTGTAAAATATGAATTGCATTTTAAAGATGGTTCACTTATGGATGTATTTAAAACTACTACTTGTGTTTTTATAGAGACAGAACAATCTGTGTCCAGTATTGTAATGTTTTGTATACGAAATGGAGATTATTGTTTCTGGATGAACTTGATCTGAGGGCTTAAGTGAAGATTTTGGTAAACAGTCATAAATAAAGTACATTCTCAAATGAAAAGTATATAATTTCAAAGCATAATATATATTTAAGTTAAAACACAGACATGTTAATATAAAGTCCTAAAATGCAGATTGTCCATCTCAGATAAAATATAGCCCCCACGGTACATAAAAATCAGAAACATGTCTTGTCATCTGAATTAGTACCTAATCTGTATTCACATATCTTACTATGTTCACATATCTTACTATGTTCATATATCTTACTGACTTCTGTGGTCTGAAAAGTAGTGACATTGAAGCACCTAAACAATTACTAGCCCAAAGACCTGCAAAGCACCTTTCTGCTGCCTAAAACCCTGTTTCCTCAAAAGTTTCCTATCTTTTGTCAGCTCTGCTTAATTCCTCTCTCTCCCTCTCTGTACAGTTTGATTCTTCAGTGTATCTTCAGATATAACTAATCTGTTATATCTTTAAAGAAACACACTGGTGAGGGGGAGAAAAAAGAAACGTGCTTTTACATAGGGACAACTTGGTTCTAGATTCCAAGATAAACAGGGAACATGTTCACTCCCGCTTTTGTAGACTTGCCAACTTTCTGGTTCAAACCTCAATATGTTTCTAAATTTCAGTTTTTCCTCAAAGAGCTTTAAAAGCAGATATTCTAGTTTAAAATGAGAGTCATTACTTTTACGTAGTTTTCTTGTTCTTTATTCCTTCTTGCCTGCTTCTTTCCTTTTTTAAGAATAGCGTTTTTACCATCTTTAGTCTATTCTTGGCTTTCAAATACTTCTATTTAATTTTCTATGAAGATCTGTATTTTTCTGAGAAATATTTTGGTTCAAAAGAAAAAGCAATCGTGTTAAAGGCTATAATTTAGTAGCTAACATAATATTGACAAAGAAAATGCTTTTCCCTAGTAGGAAAATATCCTATTAAGGACAGTAAGACTATAAATTATGCCTTTTTTCATATAATATGTGTAGTCGAAATTATTTCCTGATGTTTTTTTAAACTATTTTTACAGTCCCAGTGGGTCTTTGTTATCTTGCTTGGAGCAGGTTAAAACATACCTGCTTACTGATGGAACATGCAAGTGTGGCTTGGAATGTCCTCTTATTCTTCCCAAGGTAACCATTTCACAATAGATTACAGCAGTGTTTTCTTTTTTAGGTATTTTATATATTTGTTTTTCTCATTTGGCATTTTATTTTTTATTACTTCTCCAGTCATACATCTTAATTATTTATCTAATTAGACATATTTGCATGCATTTTGGAATGCTTAAAAAATGTGGAAAATAATTCATGCCTAGGAGTCATTTTCAAAGGTGTCAAATCTATATTCATACTAAATATTTTATTAAAACCACCTTTGTACCTTTTCATTAGAGATATATCTAATATTGCTCAGCATTTAATAGTGTAATATTTTCTCTCATTACTGAAACTGCTCAAATCTGTAGTGTTATTTTTAGCACCGGTATTGATAAATCTGCCACAAATATTCTCAGAATCACAAAGCTGAACCCTCATAGCCAAAATATGAAAGTGTTTTACTCATTTGCCAGGTAAAAAGTAAAATAATGTAAAATAGTAAAATATTATTCACTATAGAAATAGGTCATTATTTAGTGAATGTCTGTTATAATGCTAATTTTAAACGTAAAGGTCATTTTTTTCTTTTCGTTTGTATGTCACCACATTCCAAAAAAAGATTTACATAATAAATAAATGTTTTTAAAAAAACAAGTAAAAGATTTTCAAAATCAGTGACATGAAAATATTAACATAGTAATAAAATGAAGCCAAGGAAAAAGTTAGCATGTAGAAATATAGCTTTTGTTTTGTCTTTTCTAAGTGTACTTCATCTGCTTTTACACTGTTAGAACATCAGGAAGTATCTAAAATTGAGCACATTATCAGATATTATATCTTTTCACATATTTATCTTGGCTGTCTTAGAATTAGGAAAATATTCCTTATTTACTTTGCCACTAAAACCTTGAGTTCAGCAGAAGTACTTACCAAGTTATATAAAGTTGCCTTTCTTAAAAACTTGAGAAAGTTTTATTCAGATTTATAGCTTAATCTATGCACAACTTTTTTTTTAAACAAAAAGAACTTTTTATTAAATGTTTTTACAGACATATTCTAAACAAAGACTGTGCTTTTTCCAGGTATTTAATTTTGATCCTGGAGCTGCTGTGAAACAGAGAACTGCAGAAGATGTTAAGGCAGATGAAGATGTCACAAAGCTATGCATACATAAAAGAAAAATTATTGCAGTGGCCACACTTCATAAAAGCATGGAAGCCCCACATCCTTCTCTGGTGCTCACCAGTCCCGGAGGAGGAACAAGTATGTAATATGGTGAAAGGTTCAGGAATTCTCCTCTCCATAGAGAAGGAGTTGCTAGAAATCATTTTGCCAAGCATTTTCTCATTCTACTTTTCAGGCATGCACAATGCTTTAAAATTCTGTATGTTCTACATTTTTATTACAAATAGCAAACAAGTTCTGAAAAATTATAATGAGGTTATTACCCAAAATTTCTTATCCAGAGCATTCAATTAAACAGGCAGAATAAACACTAATTAGTACATACAAATATTCTTCAAGTGTGTAAAGCTGAGCTAACAAAAGTTCCCTTGGTTTTTAGGAAATAAATGTAGCCTTTTTCCTGGAGATGGATTGGAATGTGTGGTATCAAGTCCCCAAAAGCAGTGTCATTCTTTTAGTTATTTGTGGAACACCTAATAAACAGAAATCACCTTGCTGGAAACTTTTTATATCCCCACCACCACACATGCACATGCACAGGTGCTTTCTTTTTTAAATATTTCAAAGCTGCAGAAAAGTTGCAAGAATAGTTCATGGAGTATCCTTCATCTAAATTTACCAATTAACATTTTATTGCAGAAGTTGCTATTATTGTGACAATTCAACCCTAAATATTTCAGAGCACAAGAGCATTCTTCTACATAAACACAATCTAAGGACCACATTCAGGAAATTTGACGCTGATATCATATTATTATCTAACATGCAATCTATATTCAGATTTCTCCAATTGTCCTAACAATGTCTCTCATGAAGCTTCATAGAAATTCAGTCTTGGCCAGTCGCAGTGGCTCATGCCATAATCTCAGCAACTGGGGAGGCTGAAGTGGGAGAATCACTTGAGGCCAGGAGTTTGAGACCAGCCTAGGAAACACAGCAAGATCTATCTCTAAAATAATTGTTTAAAAAAACAACTAGCCAGGCATGGTGGTGACTCACACCTGTATTCTTAGCTACTCAGAAGGCTGAGATGGGAGATCTTCGAACCCAGAAGTTGGAGGCTGCAGTGAGCCGTTATCATACCACTGTGCTCCAACCTGGGTGACAGAGCAAAGCTCTGTCTCAATTTAAAAAAAAAAGAAAAAGAGGCCAGTCATTCTAAAGATCCACAGTGCAGTCGAAGAATGTACACTGCATTTAGTTGTTACATATCTTTACATCAATTCCCAAGTCTTTTTCAATTTTTCATGACATTGAAATTTTTGAAGCATCTAAGCCAACTTTCCACGATGCTCCTCAGTTTGGATTTTTCTCATATTTACATTCAGGCTAAACATATTTTGCTAGGAATACAGCATAGATGATGTTATCTCCTTATCAGTAGACACATAACATCAGTTTATCCCATTTTGATAACCTTAAGTTTGATTGCTTAGTTAAAATTATGACCATTTGATTTTTCCATTATTAAAGTACCCTTTTCCCTTTATGGTTAATGTGTACTCTGTGGAATTATACTTTGGAAATGAGGAACTTCTTTTTGTAAGGGATGGAATATGAGTACTCTCCAAAATATTATAATCTAATGTTTGAATATTAATTCAGAATAAGATATGACTGAACACCAAAGCATTTGTTTATGAGGGATTGTTGATACTTTCCCACAGAACTCCGAAAAATAGGGATGATGAGTGTAAACTGTAGTGATCAGAGAAGGCTTTATGGCAGAACTCAGATTTGCACCAGCCTTGGAAAATGATAGGATTTAGACACATAAGGAGGATAGGAAAAGCCTTCTCCATAATGAGTGTAGCATGATAAGGGATGCTGTGGTAACTGACTTGAATAGAAGATTAGACATATGTAGGTAAATTGGGGCCAAATTATTGATTGCTTTGGATACAAAGAAGAACAGTTGCCAGGTCATACAGGTAATTAAAGATTCACACTTAGGATTCACATGAAGAGGTATAACTATGTTTTCATTTTTGCATATTACCATGCACATACTCTTACCTGTGGTTGCTCTCACTTCGCATTATGTCAAACAGTTTTACCAGTTTCTACAGAGTCTGCTTGTTGCCTTTCCAAAGACCCTGGCAGAATCTAGGTCTCAGTTCTTTGTCATAGCTATACATACAAGTTTAATTATTGAAATTAAAGGTAAATATTTAACTATCACAGGTAATAATAGATACACCTCCATTCCCTTTTAAAATGATACTCTTTACAGGATTGGTTACTTTTACTAGCTTCAGACTAGCATTTAGTTTAGTTTCCTAATATTAAACTATGTTATTATAAGGTTGAGATTTAAATAATTAAACATTCAGAAAACTGACTTAGTAGTTTTCTACCTCCCATTATTTAAATACATAAACATCTGTTTCTGTTTATTCTTTTGGAAGGTCTACTTGAATATACATGAAAGCACTTGATGGGTGCCTAGCATTTCTACTTGCCAACTCTAACAAAACATCAGCCTGACTTTTGTTTATTTTGTATTTCAATTATTTTTAAAATGGTAACTATTTTTTTCCTAAGTTTGGAAGAAACTTTTTTGAACCACAGTTATTATCTAAATTCTGTTAATTGAATATAAAATTCCAGTATCTGTATTTTTAACCACTGACTGTGGATAATTACATAAATACATTGATACACAAGAAAAAATGCAAGCAGGTTGTTTTGTCACTAAAGAGAACACGGTCAGTCATAGGATAATGCTAATGATGTTAATGTTCTCATTATATGCCAAGCACAGTGCCCAAAATATTATTTTTTTCATTTTACTCCTTTAATTACAAACTTTAAAAATCTCTTTTTAACAAGAAAGTAAGCTTCAGTTGAGTTTATCTATTGCAATTTTCACGTATCATTGGATCTCAGTTTTTCATATATTATATCCAGAAATCATTCTATCAAAGAACCTCTAGCATGATGGAATCAGAAAGTTCACATTTCCCAAGAAAAACTTATGTTCACTCCATTCTCTTACAAAAAACATATGTTCACTGCATTCTCTTAGTAGAATGTGCCCTATGTAGATTTATGTGGAACCCAGGTTGAGAACCACTATCTCAGAAATTGTTATGATATGATTTGACCTGTATACTCTCTAGCAGGTAGGAGAAATATATTTAATCTTAAATGCGTAATTATCCATTTAAGTAAATGTACCTCTGATTGCAAATGAATGTAACTCTACTTGCTAATATAAGTCTCAAAATAGGTATGGCAGATATATAGTTTGAATGGTGCCATTCTCATCTCCTATGCCTGTAACAGACTCACTGGCATTTTCTCATGGAGCCCAGCTAGAATTCACCTTTCTTACCAACACAGTTTTCTAAGCAGCTACCACCAATTGGTGGGAATTGGCATGTGAAACAAATTTTATTTGCCATTTTCCTTTTAGAAGACATGACTTTATAAAACAGTAGATATCATAAGGGGCTGAAAAACTGAAACCTAGAATTCTGATATGATAGAATGAAAATTCTGCATGATGAGTCAGCTTGCTTTTGTTGCCTGTATTCTAATCTCCAGAAAAACTGAAGGGAATCCAAAAAGCCAGAGAAGAAGAAATGCATTCATGTAAAAAGAGAATATGCAATTGGAACCCAGTACTGGAGGTTTTAGCACTTCAACTAAATTTTACATGAGAAATCTATCCTAATAAAAGAATTGAAGTCTGTGGCCATACCACCCCGAATATGCCCGATTGTCTAAATGAAAGAATTGCAGTCTTTTACCTAAGTTGAGGTAAAAGGCTGTGGCTGTTTTTACAATACTGACTAATTAAAGGCAAAGAAATTACAGTGTTAGAAACATGATGTGAAACTAAGCATGGGTTTACAATATCATTGCATTTATTCTTCTTATTACTCCCAGTATAAAAGATGTGGAATCCCATTAGAAGAAATTAACTCTTACTCTCATAGTACAATAAGGAAATATTACTGTAACTGTTCTGAGAAGGTTGCAGTAAGATAACAGAAACATTTTTATAAGGGTGAAAATTTTGTGATGAAATGGCAATTCATTTAAATCACCGAAGAAAATGTTATGCCAAACAGATCACTTTTCTGTTGTAACTGCATTCTTAAAAATGCTAAATCCAACAAAATAGTAATATCGCCATTTCCATCTGGGCTACCAGTCTTGATTTTGCATATTCTAAATATTATTAGAATGGCTAATGTTGTTATATATTGATTTAGATGCCCACGCTTTCTCAACAGATAAAGAGTAAATAAGCATAATGAGCAGTTACTGAGAACCGTTGGTCAACAAAGGGAAAATAATGTAAATAAAAGTTTGAAATAGTATTAATAGATAGAACTATGTTTAATTGCATAGAATCACAGCTTTTATTTACAGATTTCTACTTCCAGATGCCATTCCTCCCTCTGACCCTTCCTGATTTCCTCCTTTCCTTCCCTTCCTCCCACCACAAAAAAATTGAGACTATTAACAGAATTTTTTCTTTGTCTTTCACATCAGATGCAACTCCAGTAGTACCTTCTCGGGCAGCAACTCCAAGATCAGTAAGAAATAAATCTCATGAAGGAATTACAAATTCTGTAATGCCTGAATGTAAGAATCCTTTCAAGCTAATGATCGGATCATCAAATGCCATGGGAAGGCTATATGTACAAGACCTGCCTGGAAGCCAACAACAAGAACTCCACCCTGTCTACCCCCGACAGAGATTGGGCAGCAGTGAACATGGACAGAAATCTCCATTCCGTGGCAGCCATGGAGGCCTGCCCAGCCCAGTGTCATCAGGTTCCCAGATATATGGAGATGGTTCAATCTCTCCAAGGACTGACCCACTTGGAAGTCCTGATGTTTTCACAAGAAATAATCCTGGTTTTCATGGAGCTCCCAATTCTAGTCCTATTCACCTGAATAGGACTCCTCTTTCTCCACCTTCAGTAATGCTACATGGTTCTCCTGTACAGTCATCCTGTGCAATGGCTGGAAGGACTAATATACCTCTTTCCCCAACCTTGACTACAAAGAGTCCAGTAATGAAAAAACCAATGTGTAATTTTTCAACTAATATGGAAACACCACGGGCAATGTTCCACCACAAACCACCCCAAGGCCCACCTGCCCCTCCTCCACCTTCTTGTGCTCTTCAGAAAAAGCCATTAACATCTGAGAAAGATCCACTTGGCATTCTTGACCCTATTCCTAGTAAACCAGTGAATCAGAACCCTGTTATCATTAATCCAACCAGTTTCCATTCAAATGTCCACTCTCAGGTACCTATGATGAATGTAAGCATGCCTCCTGCTGTTGTTCCTTTGCCAAGTAATCTCCCTTTGCCAACTGTAAAACCTGGTCACATGAATCATGGGAGTCATGTACAAAGAGTTCAACATTCAGCTTCAACCTCCCTGTCCCCTTCTCCAGTGACATCCCCAGTGCACATGATGGGGACTGGAATTGGAAGGATTGAGGCGTCGCCCCAAAGATCACGCTCATCTTCCACATCATCAGATCATGGAAATTTCATGATGCCACCTGTAGGACCCCAGGCCACTTGTAGTGGTATTAAGGTTCCACCCAGGTCACCAAGGTCAACAATAGGGTCCCCACGGCCATCAATGCCATCAAGCCCTTCTACCAAGTCCGATGGACATCATCAATACAAGGATATCCCTAACCCATTAATTGCTGGAATAAGTAATGTACTAAATACCCCAAGCAGTGCAGCTTTTCCTACTGCATCTGCCGGAAGTGGTTCTGTAAAGAGTCAGCCTGGTTTGCTGGGAATGCCTTTAAATCAGATCTTGAACCAGCACAATGCTGCCTCCTTTCCAGCAAGTAGTTTACTCTCAGCAGCAGCCAAAGCACAGCTAGCAAATCAAAACAAACTTGCTGGTAACAACAGTAGCAGCAGTAGCAATTCTGGAGCTGTTGCCGGCAGTGGCAACACTGAAGGACATAGCACTTTAAACACCATGTTCCCTCCTACTGCCAACATGCTTCTCCCAGCAGGTGAAGGGCAAAGTGGTCGAGCAGCACTAAGAGATAAGCTGATGTCTCAGCAAAAAGACTCACTGCGGAAAAGAAAACAGCCACCTACCACAGTGTTGAGTTTGCTCAGACAGTCTCAAATGGATAGTTCTGCAGTTCCTAAACCTGGACCTGACTTGCTAAGGAAGCAGGGTCAGGGTTCGTTTCCCATCAGTTCAATGTCTCAGTTACTACAGTCTATGAGTTGTCAAAGCTCTCACTTGAGTAGCAATAGTACCCCGGGTTGTGGGGCCTCAAATACTGCTTTGCCTTGCTCTGCTAACCAGCTGCATTTTACAGATCCCGGTATGAACTCCAGTGTTCTTCAGAATTCACTGACACAGAACATACCTTTAAGAGGGGAAGCCGTGCACTGCCACAATGCAAACACTAACTTTGTTCACAGTAACAGTCCAGTCCCCAACCACCATCTTGCAGGTTTAATAAATCAGATTCAGGCTAGCGGGAACTGTGGGATGCTCAGTCAGTCGGGCATGGCTTTAGGAAATTCCTTACATCCCAATCCACCTCAGTCAAGAATTTCAACGTCCTCCACTCCAGTGATACCAAACAGCATTGTTAGCAGCTATAATCAAACAAGTTCTGAAGCAGGTATGGTTTTATTAGAAAAAGGTACCCAAAGGTACTAAACTTTTCTACTTTTTTTAAAATTTGTACCAAAATATTTATTATGATAAGAAATGATCCTTTCCCCATTGTGAAATTCTCTTCATTTCTTTAGTATTTATAATTTTATTTACAGAATGCTAGGGGTTTGTCTATTAGAAAGATTAACAGCTAAGAGGATTCCATGTGTTTCTGTTATTTGTTGTCAATCTGTGTCATTTTGAATATTGTTCAGCTTTCACTTGGTTGTAAAACCATTGGACTCTAAACTGCAGAATAAGCCATAGAAAGCAGAGTTTCCTGGTTCATGAGACATGCCCTGGGCCTATGCCATTATAACAGCTGTCTCCCTAGCTTTTGTTTGTATTCAGGTAAATGAAGTTTATCTTGGAAAACCCAAAAAGGCAAAAATAAATGGATTTTTTTTTCTTCCTGCTGAACCGAAGTAGGTGAATGGATAGGAAAAGGTAACTAGAAGTTGTACGAAGTAGAAAGCTGTCTTCTAATGTGTTTTCTTATCCTAGTTTGCTATCCTTTATTATTATTTGTTTGAGAAAACTCAAAATGGATATTGGCTACTCCCTTTTTAGAAAAAAGCTAATAATTTAAGTTTTCTAATAAAAAAAAAGGCTTGAAAACCTGATTTCCAGAATTTTTAATCTTGAAATTGTTTTTTGATTTCCTCATAGAACTAAGCCATTTTTACCATTGACATTAAGGTTTTGAATCCAAATCTGTTGTATCTCTTCATCCACTATTAATTAAGGAAACAAATTTATTTAGAAGTAGGCATATTAGAAAAAGACCTGTGTTTTGTGCAATAGCGTCCTCAGAAATTGTTATAAAAGCTGTACAGAAGCACCTAAGAGGTAAATGTCTTGAGGCATCAGAAAATTTGACTATGAAAACATTAGAAAAAATGTTTAAAATTCGACACTAATGATTTGTGAGAAATGATAAGAAAAAAATAAAATATGATTCTAAAGACATTATTATTCGCTATGAAAACAGTATGCTATAAAAACCAGATTGCTCCTGGAAATGAGAAAACTGCTGAGGTTTTTAATAATAAGCTAAGGTGTAGGTATGTATAGACTGTATAATACCATCATGCTGGAAAAGCATTCTAACCCACACATCTTTGTTGCTGATAGTAAAACCATTTTCCTTCCTGGTGTTGCCACTTATACCTGTCATCCTTCACATCTTGTGTTACGTGTTATGTTTTGATGTCACTATTTAATGAAGAATATGACCTCTTCTGTTAAAATGGTATATATATATATATGTGTGGTTTAGAAGATATTTGAAATTATTAGTGCCTTCTTGATATTCTTAAAGAATCGCATGAAACTTTATTTTTTATGTGTTTAACAGTATACTTATCCCATAGGGGCTTCCAACTTTTCACTCACTCATATTCCTTTTTAGATAACTCGACACAAATGAAAATTTAATTTTATATATTTAGCAGAAAAGTACACAAAGTTCATAACTATTTAAAAGCACACTATATTTATTGAGCATACCTTAAATAATTTTGATGAGACATTTTTAGTCTGACTGTATTATATAATTTTGATACCCCTTACCTCAGTTTACTTCATTTCAGGTCTAAGTTCATGTGCAAAGTGTATATATTTCATTGATGTATTTCAATTCATCTATAATGGAGAAGACCAACATTTACTTATATTCTTGTTTCTTCTGATGGTCAAGTTTAGACTTATTTCATACTGTTTTGTTCATTTATTTTTGTTTGTTTGTTTCATATATCTTTGTAAAACATCCGGCCTGTACTGTTACTGCTGGGGGTGTCAAAGCATATAGGCTAAAATTTATTAGTGTCAGAAAAGTGTCAGCATATAAATAGCTAAAAAAGATAAGGATGCATGTCTAGTAATGATATGGATGTGACCAACTAGTGTAAGCTAACAGGAAGTATGTGCTTAATAAAAATCTAAGTATGAATTTTAAAAATATTAAACCTAATAAAATTAAATACTAATTAATGTGCATAGGTCTGATGTGCAGCTGGTTATGAAAACGGATTGATTTACTAATTAATGTAACTCTTTTGATGAGGTAAATATTGAAGTAGTCTCTAATATCATGTTTCTTTTTGCCATGTAGTGAACTGTGTCAACTGAATATACCATAATTGTAATTGCCTAGCCTAAATATCCATTTACACTGACATTTATTCATTCATCAAATAACCATTGAGCCCTAAAGCTAGGCATTCAGAATGAGACAGTAAATGATAGTCACAGCTATATCTGTAGGAGTATTACTAAGTATTCCTATCATACAAGAAAGACATTAGAAGAAAACCACATTTTATTCTTAAAATGTTGCTATAGCTATCTATCATCACATACCTATTTTGCACCAGGTGATTTCCCTATATTATTTCTGATCTGTGCAGTTTTCTAAACTATAAGGTATTATTGTTCAGTTTTACAGATCAGGAAGCTGAGGCTCAAAAAACTTAAGTAACTATTCAGTATCATACATAACTGAATCAGGATTTAAACTGAGGTTTATCTGATTCTAAAATCCATTTTCCTCCCAGCTGCATAAATTCTTCATCTGAAACATTTAGTGCCCAAAGGTATTGTGTTCCCTTTCAAAATCTTTTAAAATGTTTTACAGATAATGAATTAAAGCACATTAATGCATGTTAGAAGCCACATTTGTTAACTATTGATATACTTCAGATGAAAATCAATTATTTTTGCCTTCTTTCTTTGGACTCTGACATTATAGCAAATAATGACTAGAATTTTTATTTCAATTTAGAAGAAGAAAAACCAAAAATGTCAAGAAACTGCCCCTTATTAGTGATCACATTTGGTGACTTTTCTTTTAATGAGTTATCACCTCACTCAAATTAGAATGGGTGTCCTAGTAGATGATGTGTCAGTAGACCTTTAAAAGAGATGCAGGTGCTAGTCCTGTCATTCCAGGCATGGTAGCACAATGAGGGTGAAATAAACCAACAGGTAACATGATCCAACTCCACTCTGTGGTTACAGAGCTTAGACACAACTCAGGCAACCTTCCGTTCAATCCCGTGCCTTTTTCAACTCTCCTAAGTAAAAGTTCAAAAATATTACATTAAGACATTAATAAGATAAGAAATAACTTGCTCTGAAAAATGCTTAGTTCAATTGGTAACTATTTTTAAATCTTCTTTTAAAGAGAATTTTCCTATGCAAAACAATCCAAATATTGATTTTTAGGCCTATATGTGAATTCTACGGAGCACATTTAAAACATACAAACAAAATATGGGAATTGAAGACAAAGATAGTAACAAAATCAGGTAAAAGATATGAAATAATTGGAAAACATTTTGAAAACTTATGAATATACAAGGCTTTATTAAGTCTACTTGCTGTTTTCAAATTGCCTTTCCACTAAAGCCTCAAAATACTTTGCATTTTAAAGTTTACAGGTTTCCACTGGCTTTTTCAATATTAAATTACAGATAAAGTTTAATATTTTCATGTAACAGATTTAGAAACTAACCAGTAGGATACTTGGTGACATTCCTCAAGTTGTAAAGCAAATCTTTGTTGGATCTGGCAACCAAACCCTACAGTTCCCAGTTCTCAATCCAAACACTCAGACTGCCAAATGCAGGTATGTTTTGGAAATCCATCAGTAGTATACATTTAAAGCAACTTTCCATTTTTAAAGAGAGACACATTTCAACATGTGAATGGTTCTAGCACATGTCCTATAGTAGCACGGCTTAAGGAAGACCAAAATCAAGTACCCTTGCCTGGCAGACTTCAAAATGCCCAGGTCTCTTTACTCCTCTGACTACTGCGCACCTGCTTACCAGATAACAAAAACACATGCCAGTAACCCAGGCCTCTTTCTTAGCCCCATCAGTATCCACACAATGACCCCTCCCTTCCATGGCCATGTAGTTTTTCAGTTTTCAAAGAAGAAACAAGATTGAGATTATTCTGCCAACATACTTATTAGCAACCGTATGTTCTTCCAGTATGATGAAATCATTAAGTCGTTCAACACATAACTCTTTTCACTTTAAAATGACTTTTATGTTCTCTTTTTTCCTAATAAAAAAACACTTTATCAGCTCTTGTAAACAATCTAATCCTCTGAGAGGACACAGTATGGGCTTGTGCCAGAAGATAAAATAATTCAAACATTTATTTGCCTTAACTCTTAAAGATATACATGACAAGAATATAAATAAGCTTAAAAATAAATAAATGTTCTTGAGTATTTATATACTTATATTTTTTTAACTGCAAAAGAAAATTTTCTTTCAGCACAAAATACATTTGATTGAAACTCAGAACAGCCATTAATATGGTAGGTATAAGACAATGAAATAGACCACAAACAAACACTTTGGGTAAAAGACTACAAAGTAATGAGTTAGTTTGTATGTTCTGTTTGTTCATTTGTTCTTGGAACATACCAATAAAGAAAATAAAGGGTATTGTCATCCCTGTTTTTTCTAGATGTAGCTACAGGGGCAGAAAGATTAAGGCATAAAAATGCTCAAGGGTGGTTTGTACTATAAAGTACCTTTCTCAGAAGATGAGAGGTTTGTATAGAAATAATCCAGTGTGATATAGATTAATGTAGACTGAAGAAAGAGGCAGAGCCTCCTTGAAGGCTGTGACTGAATAAATGAGTTGCTAGTGAAAGTATTTTCATTCTAGTTTTTAAATGCTTAGATTTTATTCCCCTCTGATGCACAAAGTTTATAGGTTAAACATTGTCCTCTGCACTTGTTTTTTAACCAAGAAACAGAATTATACTAAATTCTGGATTGTGTGATAAAAATCTATTCTTTTAGTATATTTTTGTAAAATGAGCCATTTTTTCTTTGCTGTGCGATATTCTTGATATAGTTGATGTCTTGTTTGAGAAGGTCTCCTAAAATCAGGATTACCACCCCTTATTTTGTTTACATATTCCAGATTTAACGTTTCCTTGTATTAAAAAAGGGAGTTAAAATATGTTTGGCTGTAGACGTTGAGTCTATGTAATCAAAGGTGATAACAGAACTCAGAGTGGTGATATGTTTGATTCAGTGATATATTTTTTGCCTTTCAAGAAATAAATTGTCCCAGTGTGCAAACTGGGAGAATTTTATTCCATTGCAATACATTGAGCTCACTTATAAAGCCACTAGAAATCCTTCAGTTCTCTAGATGATGCCTAAGCTATTATTTACTAAAATCAAGTGGTCCAAAAAACATTTACGCAGTTGCAAAACATACCCAGATTCTATAGAATAATGTTAATTCTACGAAGTTTGAGTCATAAAAAATGATGCTAAAAAATATTCCTATGGTGTCATTCAAATGGATTTTGTTTTTTCATTCATGTAGTACTAAATAATTTAAATCATAAATAAAATTCTTACCTTCTAGAAACTTATATCAAACAACATTAACGCCAGCCAAACCAAGAGTAAAGTGAAAATTATTTCTAAGCCTTATACTACTTGCAAATTCAAAGTAACAACTCACCTTTTTACAGATTAAAAGTGGGACTAGACAACAGAAGTCTGAAGGAGTTGCTGAGGTATTCCTGGGGTTGGAGCTAGTGCAGGGAAGTCCGGAGTATTTATCCAAGACCCATGGGCACAGGTATAATCGAGAGTATTCATCACAGATATACGAGAGCAGGGCTCCTGTGCTGTATAACTCCACAGGGACCCCTTTCTTACTGTAGTCTGGTAAATATGTTCCCTGGAGCACAGCTCCATAGACCATCGTCTACAGAGTTGAGCAACTCAGAGACCTGATCCTAAAGCAATATTTTTCAACTTTTTAAAATTCTTCCCCCAATGGGAAATTAACTTGCATTACAGTCCATTAGACATACATTTATAATGTGTAACAAAAAGTTTTGTGAAACAAATACTTGTCACATGTAATAACTTCTGATTTTTTTATCCCATTCTATTTTATCTTATTCTATTTGGTATTTTTTAATAACGGTCATGACCCATTGAAAATTTAATCACTCACAAAACAGATCACGACTCAGCACTCATGTATGTAAGCTAACAGAAAGAGCTTCCACAAAATGCTATCCTACCTGTGCAATGTTCTTTATATTTTCCTTTCTATTCTATTTCATTTATCAAAAGTATACCAGTTGGAGCATACTAAATTGATTTTGCAACCCATTAATAGATCTCAATACTGTTTTAGAATATTCATATGCAATTCAGCGAATATTTATTGAGCAGCTTGGTTGTGTTAGGCACTGTTTTAGCACTGCAAATAAAACACAGTAGAAGAATACAAAGCGAGGCATGTTCATAATCTAGAAACTCAGCCTGCTCTGCTCATACAACAAAATGAGATAAGACTTCCAACTGGAATATTGATGAAGCGTTTTAACTGGTAGGTACGGTAGTGCATATTCAGAGAACAGAAATCCTACCAGCAAGAGACTTATACTCTTCTCAACATTTGTTTTCTCACAACTATTAAGAAAAATGTGAAAAAAGAGGCATTTGGGTTTAATTAAAAAAATATATTGAGTAAACGGAAAAATCCCAAGCATTTTAAAGTTAATTCTAACAGTTTTCAAAGTAATTGCATGTGTTAAGAAAGGAAACAAAACATGATTACGTGTGGGGGGGCGAGGGTGGGGACTCTTTTTCTGACTCCGTCACCACCTCAAGACTGAAAAGACTGATCCCCTTGATAGTCATAACTACACAGACATCATATTCCAGGATTCAAGCTGCGTCCCTTCTACTGCTCTTTTCTCCTCCCCAGCAGCTTGGCCCTGTTGAGTGTGGAGAGTATTGCCTCGGATACTGCCATAGCGCACTTCCCCATCTTTTCTACCTTCTCCTAAGTCCTTTGGTTTGGGGCCTCTTCCTCCCTCCCTTAAATAGAACAAAGTAGCAGGGTTTTCTTTCTATTGCTGATAGAAGAATGTTAACTATATCAGAATCCAGAGCACAAAGGTAGAGATTTGATACGTTTTTGTAAATACATGTTACCATTCCCTCTTAACTAAAGCTTAAGAAAATAGTCTTGTTGATCTAGCATCTCTTAAATTTATCTTTCAATGTATTATTATTATCATTAAAAATCGGTCCTTTAAATACAAAGGAGAAAATTTCACTATTTCAATGAGATTGAAAAGTGAATTATATTTATTAGACTCACTAAGCCATGATATTTTCTCTTATCTCTAGAAACATCCATTTTTATTAAGGATTACCATTGTCCCTCTTTGCAATGCAGGTACACTTACCAAAGCAAATGATAAAGGTTAGATGGTGAAGGCATACACATTCTATATGACTTATTTCTTAGGTTCTTGAATTTTATGGATAAAAAATCAGTATTTGGGCATATTAATTTAGAGAAGGTTTCTTAGCATAAAGTAATATTTATTCAAAATTAGAGCTAAACAAACTGGTATAATAACATTTAAAAAACACTTCATTGTTCTCCTTGATGTTTTATACCCTATCTTGTACACATACCAAGACGTGTAATAATGTTATTAATATTTAAGAGACAGCCATGTAAGAGTTTAGCACAATACAAACAAAGACCAGGAAAAAGAGAAATGAATCAAAAGAAGTAGAAATTAACTTTGTTTTGAAAAGTAGTTTTAAAAATGAGATGAAACAAGTCAAGGATTAAATTAATATTAGGAAAATACCCTTTAAAAATTACGCATGCTATATCTGTGTATACACACATATGCATATACGTGTATCATGAATTATAAGTATGTGCAGAATACTGTTTACCTACAGAAATCTGTCCTACTGGGCAAGCTACCTCTGTCATTTCCTCGTGGGACTAGACTATCTTAATCTCCGGTGTCTAAGCATGAGATTTCACACCAAAGTTTGTTTGGGTGGCTTTACAGTCTTCTCTCCTACTCTGGAAAAGCAACAGAGACAATGAGAAAAACGAATTTATGCCAGTTCATGGTGCTGCTGGCTGGTGTGAAATAATCATTTTTTCCAAGTAAAGGACTTCTCCAACTTACTAACTTGTTCCAGGCTCCCAGCTGCCTTTTGGTTATTTAACTCCTAAATATGTAATGAATAATTTGCTTTTTAAAACTCTCAGAGACTGTCCTTTTTGTTCAATTAAGCACAAAATATCTTGGCTGCAAAAACAAAACAAAACAAAGTAACAGCTTTAACAAAACATTTTTCCCCGCAGTTCAACAGACCATAGGTTTTTGTGCAGAACTATGAAATAACGTTCACCAGAGAGAGTACCTTTTAAAGATTAAGTGGTTCAGAAATAAGCAATTTCCAAATTTCTCTCCATCTATAAAATTTCATACAAATTCAGGGTCCTCTTTGAATGACAGCATGAATGAGTAACTTTAAGAATTTCAGAGTAATTTGGGATAGACCTCTCTCTCTGTGGGGTTATTTCAACTTCTTGAAATATCTGGAAGCCTTTTAAGGTAATTTGTCATCTTGAAGCCATCTCTTTTCCAATGTCCCTTATCTCCTGGCATTGAACTAATTAACTGGAGAGTTCATTTTCACTTTCTCCACAAACAGGTGGTATTCTTACCTTTTGTCCGCAAGCATACCCACACACAGCATCAAACTACCTACTTCTAAAAGTTAAGGACAAGTTTTATGATTTTACAGTCTTTTTAATACATTCATTCAACCAACAAATATTTTTTTAATGCCAACCATGTGTCAAAGACTGTGTTAGGTCTTGGAAATACAGAGATAAATAAATGATTTTGTATTTAATGGTTTAGAAAGATGATTTCAAATTTCTTCACTGCTTATGTAAGGCAGCAGGTTCAACCATGGATAGGAGGAGCTGGAAGCATAGGGAAACCTCACAATATTTTAAATCATATTAGTTTGTTTTGGAGAAACACAAGACTCTTCATTACCTTCCGTCTACTTTATTATCACTTTGTCTTTGTTTTTTGTTTTTTTTTTTAATTATCTTGCTTCTGCATAGAGGCCCTTTTAATTTTGTTTTCATCTCTGAAATTGCAGATCAATGTTATACTACTGGACTAGTTTTCTCTGACATGTTCAGTTTTATAATGGTCTCCTTGTTTTGTACCTGTTATATTTCTTAGCATATTGCATTATAGTTATACTAGCAATATAAGAAAAGAGCTTTATATTTTTCTAGTTCATAATAAACTCTGAATAAATATATATTTGAGAGAAGAAAAAGACAGAGATTTCTATTTATTTCTTTGCCTAAACTATTAGTTCCTTCAGGAAAGAGTAGGTTTTTTTTCATAGTCATTTTTATTCTGTTGTCCAACAGCGTACACCTGTTTGTTGCATTGATTTGTTGAAAATGAAAAATTTTTAAAACTACACCTTCATATTCATACTACATTTAAGAAGCTTGTGTTATTCACCACTTTCTTGTTGGTAAGACAGAACTGCACTCAGAATCTATACTTCATTTCGTCTAATTCTTCAAGAATATTTAGATAGAGAGCTTTTAGGTTATCCCAAAATGGTTGCTTCCTTGAATCATAGATGTGGATACTTCTCTGTTGCAAAATAAAGAAAAAAAATAAAAATAATCTAGAAGGAAAACCTTCATCTACAAAGCCTTGCCATGTACACTCTAGAGCATTTCGAAAATGTGTTCTGCATTTGGTTATAGAAATTGTGATCTCTACATCTAAATATGCTGTTATTATTTAGCAGATTAGAAAAATTGCCACAGATAGTGCCACAAGTAGTGATTATCAGTAAATAAGACTTTTTAATAAAATTCTTAATAATGTTTGTAAAGGTTTAATAAAATTTTTTTAAAAAAATTTTAAAAGTACAAACCACGTTGCTTCCATTATGTTGTGGGAAAAAAAAGATTAGAAAGATGGTGTCCAAATAGAAATAATGCATAGCACCTATGGAAATAGCAGCAAGATTTAAGAAGCAATTAAATGTTTAAGGTTTTTATTATTTTGTAACACATCTGAATTAGTACTTAAAGAATTGTATACTATGTGCCTACTTCAGCATTTGGTATGTTTTCTTACACTACTCTTGATAAACATAGTCATTATTTCATATTTCATAAATATTTATGTATTTTCAAAGAGGGTTTTTAAAAATCTCATTTTTTAAATAAAACACTGAAAATTTAAAAAAAAGAAAAAAGAAAAAAAAGGCAGACCATGACGGGAAAAATGACCAATCCTTTCTATAGGGATATTTGTAAAGTGTGTTGGATGTGAGGGTTTGTAGTTGATACTGTTACCACAGCACCACTGCTGTGACCACTAATGTCAGTAATGATGATAGGTCCTTTTATTTTTATAGACTTTTACATATTACAGAACTTTCACTTGCCTTTTTTTTTTTTTTTTGATTCTCAAAATGATCATGTCAATTATGAAATTTTTTCTAAGGAAAAAGTTCAAAAGTATCAAAGTATCACTTGTAGAAAGACATTTACCCCTGTATTATCTATGACGAGGAAAAGTTAAAATATGAATGCCAGACTTTATCAGAGTCATTCAATAAATATATAAATATATACACTACACAGTTAAAACTATAAATACAAAGTCTATCAGAAAGGAAAAATTCTTGTGTTATTCTATTAGGTGAAAACAAGAAGAATATAAAATTATATTCCTACTACTGTTACAACTATGGAAACATTTCTGTGTATTTGGACAAAGCCTCAATGGTAACATGATAAATGTAAAGGTTTTTTAGATGGGCTAGCCCAAAATGTTTGAGTTATTTTAGACTTTTTGGTGACACTGGTGTTGTTCATTATGCCATATATGTGTTTAGTATTTTTAAATAAAATTAACTGTATATTCTTAAAATAATAAAATATTTGTCAAATGCATGTGTTACATAAAACAGTGCATTTACGATGGGGAAAGACCATTTACAAAAAAGTGATTATAGGTTCCTTTTCAATAGATGTGATTTTCACCCTATCTACCTCACCCCTTGTGCATCTGGATCACCAGGGGTGATTTCAAAGAATACTACTGCCCAGGCTGCACCCCGAGAGATGAGTTTTCAACGGGTCTGGGTTAGGGCCCAGGTATTGGTTTTTGGTTTTGTTTTGTTTTGTTTTTAATTTATCCAGATAATTCTGTTGTGCAGCTTGGGTTAAGCATCACAAAAACAGTTATAAATAAGTGAAATTTTATCTTTTAAAATATTAAATTCCCAGAAATTTTATCTTTAGTCTAAGACTTAAAAATAAGAATACTATTTAAGACTGGTCTAATTTAAGAAATCATAAGTACAAAGTATCTCTATGCAATCAGAATGGTAAAGATTCTTAATTATTATTTTTATTCATTGCCCAAAATAATGATCAATAGAGTGTTGGTGAGAGAAATGAGCACTGTCATCCACTGCTTATAGGAATGTAAATTGAGTGTGTATTGATTAACTTCACAGGAGGGTAGTTTGACAATATGTATTCAAAGCTTCTAAAATATGTAAACCCTTTAGTCCCTGGAATTTCACTTTTAAAAATTTATCCATAGAAAATAATTAGGCAAACTGGCAAAGAAATATTAATAAGAATATGTGTCATAGTGTTGCTTACAATAGTAAGAAACTGGAAATAATAAAAACATTCATGTCTGTAGGTTGATTAAAGTACAGTATATCAATACATGATACTAATAAAATGGTTCTGTAGCTATATATGTTAACATGGAATGATAATCACAATACAGTGATAACTTTAAAAAGCTACAACATAACATTGTAGCATGATTCTATTTTTTAAAAAATATGTGTAACATGCATATATTACATATATATATGTACACATATGCATGCCTGTATATGTATAGACATGCAGGTAGAAAAAGCCCAGAAAGCTAAACATAAAAATATTAATAGTTATCTTCACAGGTACTTTTTATTTTCTGCTTTATACTTTTATGTGCATTCTACTTTTGTGGGTTTCTTTTCACTAAAAGGAAGTAGTAGTTTTATAAATAAAGACAAATAACTTTTTTAATGAAAAAAACTTTTTTAATAAAACTGTTACTTTTATCTACCCAATTGAATGAAGAACACTGATTCTTTGATAGTGTTCTGTCCTATTCTAGGCTAGCTATTTGATAGTCAGCAATACCTATTTCCTTTTTTTTAACCCATCACCTCTCCTGCTACCACAACCCACCAGCTATTTCTTAATAAAATGTCTTCAATATATTTATTTCCAAAAGTATACATTCTAAACTTAAGTCCCATTAGCAGATGTCAATTGATCTGATTACAATTAATCTAGTTACAATCAATGAAGGTGCCATATAACAAATAAGTTGAAATTTATGTTAATGCATTTTTATGCCTAGTCTCATGTAATATCCATACTTAATAACTGGTTTTTGTTTTTGTTTTTGTTTTTCATTTTAGGCGGTTCAGGACCATCATCCTCCATAGCCATAGCGGGCACCAACCACCCTGCCATCACAAAAACAACGTCTGTTCTTCAAGATGGTGTCATAGTCACCACCGCAGCTGGAAACCCACTGCAGAGTCAGCTGCCCATTGGGAGTGATTTTCCTTTTGTTGGCCAGGAGCACGCACTTCATTTTCCATCCAACAGCACTTCAAACAACCATCTTCCACACCCCTTGAACCCCAGCCTCCTCAGTTCTCTACCTATCTCTTTGCCAGTGAATCAACAGCATCTCCTAAACCAGAATCTATTAAATATCCTCCAGCCTTCAGCAGGAGAAGGCAAGTCTGAGATCAACCTCCACCCTTTAGGTTTTCTCAACCCGAATGTAAACGCTGCTTTAGCTTTTCTCTCCAGTGACATGGATGGGCAGGTATTGCAGCCTGTTCACTTTCAGCTCTTAGCAGCCCTGCTTCAGAACCAAGCCCAAGCAGCTGCCATGCTTCCCCTGCCATCTTTCAATCTGACCATCTCAGATCTTTTGCAACAGCAAAATACCCCTTTACCCTCATTAACACAGATGACAGCCCCACCAGACCATTTGCCAAGCAATCAGTCAGACAACAGCAGAGCTGAGACCCTTTTAACCAGCCCCCTGGGGAAACCTTTACCAAGCTTTGCAGGCAGTGACACTACTTTTAACCCCCTGTTCCTCCCAGCTGTCACTGGGGCCTCAGGATTAATGACCTTGAATCCCCAGCTGTTGGGAGGTGTCCTGAACTCGGCATCGGCCAACACCGCTAATCATCCAGAGGTTTCCATAGCAACCTCCTCCCAGGCAACCACTACCACAACCACTACATCATCAGCAGTGGCAGCACTGACTGTCTCAACACTTGGTGGGACAGCAGTGGTGTCAATGGCAGAAACATTGCTGAATATATCTAATAATGCTGGGAATACACCTGGTCCAGCTAAACTCAACAGTAACTCTGTGGTGCCACAGCTACTTAACCCTCTACTGGGGACAGGTCTACTTGGTAAGTTAAATTTTTTCACAAATTTTTTACAAAAGAAACGTTTTTCTAATTCTATTTTCTCCTTTTTAAAAACTCCATTTTGTCACACTATTTTTAAAAATGTTTTTCTTATGTCACAGCTTGCTTAAGGAATTAAATATAACAACACCCACACACAACCATAGTTATACAAACATGAGTGACTTTTTCCTTTTTCCCCTATTCTAGCAATACTAAATATCATTTTAATCTGCTTTCTCTTCTAATTCTGATGCCACCTAAACCTAACCTACCCATCAACTCTTAAACCAAGTAGTCTTATTTTTCAAATAATAAAGCACAGGTACATCTTAAAAATAACTTTTATTTGAATTTTAGTTGGCGTGGCATCACAGGGTTAGTATGAGCAGCTGCACGGTGGATGGAAACAGATTGAGAAAGTGTTTTCCAGGTGAACCCTAAATAAATAAAAACTAAATGCTTGTCTAGCAAAACAGGAAGCAATAGGTAAAATCATGCAAAGCTAAAGTTTGCCCAAGTTCAAGGGAACAGGCAGCCCCTCTAGCTTCTACTAGATTTCCTCAGTCAGTATTATTGTTTGGCCTTTGTGCCTTAAAAACAGTGTTTCATCTGTGTTATCCTATCACTAAATAGTTAGAAAATAATGCCAAGTATATTTAACTGATGGATGTAGGTAATTATAACATAAAGTGTAGGGATGGTGTCCATAACGTCTGGAAACACAGCCAAATGTGCATGATGATGTCAATGGCATCTTTAATGTGTAAAAATAATTTGTTTATTATTTATGTTTTTTGATTTTATGGATACCTTTATAATATAGCATAATTAGTTCTATTTGGCATTGAAATCTTTGTAGTTAAATAACCTACAAAGCATAACAGATTTACATATTTCAAATTACAGGACAGTTTCTATGACATTGTCCTCAAGAAAATGTCAGAGTAAATGAAAAAGAATTTCAAATTTTGAATGTAAATTTAATTATTAATCTTACTGATTATATAATATTTATTTTAAATGATTATGACAATGAATTCTTTTCTGTTGTTAGTTTTCTTTCCAATTTTAATTTCAGGTGACCAACCTTCTACTGCAAAACAAAATGCACATCTCTAAGCCAAATTAATGATTTGGTGTGGTATATAATGATGATTATGGTTTGAGAGCTAAATTTTGTAAACAAGGCCTGATCAGGCTCACTCATTTTAATTATGTGGTCAGATACGATTGCTAAAACATTGTAGGACTAATTTCAACCTTTAATTTTAGGTGTTCTAAAATAGATCTAAAATCTAAAAATGGATCAAGGAATCATGACACAGAAGCTCAATATGTAAGGACTGCTTAATGAATAGAGCAAAGACTAAGTAGTCATTCCAGGATATAAAATTAAAAAACTAATTATACAAGATAAAACTAAATAATAAAGCTATTCTTTCCTTACCACTCAGTAAGACTTTCAAAAGAAAGAAAGAAAAGCATTACCCAAGTAATAGCACTTAGTTTTTGTTTCAGGAATTCTCAGGTACAAAGAGAGGCATAGAATCTCCGAAGAATCACATTTACTTATATTTTATGTTTTTCGAACTGTAGGTGATATGTCATCAATAAACAATACTTTGAATAACCATCAACTGACTCATCTACAGTCGCTGTTAAACAACAATCAGATGTTTCCTCCAAATCAGCAACAGCAGCAACTTCTCCAGGGGTACCAGAATCTCCAGGCGTTCCAAGGACAGTCCACAATTCCTTGCCCAGCTAACAATAACCCCATGGCTTGTCTGTTTCAGAACTTTCAGGTACTCTCCTCCCCTGCATCACTTTCGAAGAAAACAATGTCTGGGTTTGTTTAAACACTTCATGTGGGGGAAGGGGCGAGAAAAGTAGGTTCTGTGCCCTTTCCTCTATCTACTGTTATTTCTCAGTCATGAATATTGTTAAACATTCTAGTCTTTCATGTGAAGGTTTTCTTTTTTTATTTTGTCTGAAGCATCTCAGCAGTTCTTTTGGAGCTGTTAGTAAAAACTGATCGTGTGACCCACATAAACCCCTTTGTCATTTCTCACTGCTCTCATGACTGAGACTCACTCCTTCGCATGCCCACCTGTCCTCGCTCTTCAGCCTCAGCTCTCACCACTCTTTCCCTGGCTTCAGCCACATGGCCTTTCTTTAGTTGCATGAAGTGAATAAATTGCTGCTAGAATAAGGAGATAGATGGAAAGAGTAACACTAAATCTACATAGGAAGAAAATGTGGACTTTTTAAAAATAATCTTGGGGTGAAGAAGGCTCTTTCAGCATGACAGAAAACCAAGGCAGTCAAAAGGCAAAGTAATGGATTTGAATACGTAAAAATTTAAAATCTCTGTATAATCAAGGATATTCTAAACAAAGCTAAAATCAAGTGACAACCTGGCAGAAAATATTTTCCTAATACACACTAAATAATTAACACGTATTATGTAAAAAAAAGCTTCTACAAATCAGGAAGAAAAAAGATAATTGATTATAAAAAATAGCAATAGTTATGAATAGGCAATTCACAGAAATTGAAAAAAAAGTATTAATAAACATGAAAATAACAATCAGAGTTATATGAATTATCACACTAATGTGTCTATCAGACTGATGATATCCATTGCCGACAAGGGTGAGGGAAAATAGATTCTCTCAGATTACCGTTGGTCTTGATTATATGCTGATACAGTCCCTTGGAGGGTAATTTGGTAGCATATCAGATTTTTAAATGTCTTTTGACCAAAAGTTCAGCTTTTATGTATCAATATCTCATTTTAGAGAAATCTTCAAACGCGAACAAACAAGCACCTAGCAAAATGTTCGGTGCGATATAATTTGTGATGTCAAAAATTACGAACCACTGAAGTCTCCGTCAGTAGGGAAATAGTCAAATATATTATGATACAGTGTATCCATCTACCTAGTGGTTTAAAAAATTAAGTAGACTTATATAATCTGAAATGGAAAGATCTGTAAGACTTCAAGACTCTAATGCTATGATATTGTAGAACAGTACTTTTCAATCTGGAAACCATGAACAAAATCATATGCTAAAGGAAAGACCCAAAAAAGTAGAACATCTTTATGTTCAAGGGATAATAAAGAAGGCAGGATCCTTGAGGAGGGGGCATGGGATTCAGAATCTAGTACCATCCCATTTAGGTTGAAAGGAAAAAGGCGGGGAAAGAGGAAGGAAGGTAAGAAGGATGTGCTTCAGTGCTGGTTACTTCTAAGAAAGGAAATAGGACTGCAGTAGAGTGAGAAACTGTGAGTTTGGATGAGAAGTAATGATGAAGAAAACTTGTATCGTTTTTGACAATGATTATATATATATATATATATATAATCTTCCATAGTAAAATAATTTAGAAAGGAAAAGGAAGTGCTCAACCATGTCACTAAAAAAAGAAGATAAGATAAAGCCTGAAGAGAATCCATTAGATTTAGCAATTAGGACATCATCAGTGACTTAGTGGAATGCAGTTTTGCTGGGGTGGCGGGAGCAGGAGCCAGATGGCAATATGGAAGAACAGTGAATGAGAGATTAGGAATTAGAGTATAGATGAAAGAAGTAGATTTTAGCAGTTCTTCACATACACACACACACACACACACACACACACACTACTGTATGAGATGGTAGGCTAATGTGTTTCACTATAGTAACCAATTTACTGTCTATATATTTATTCCATAACATCATGGTGTTAACTTCAAATACACACAACAAAATTTACTTTTGGAAAAAACAACTTTGAAGAACGTAAGAGAAATAGGGCAGTGCCCCCAGCAGGAGTTTGGGGGCAGGATGAATGCAGACTTTAAAATATGTAAGCCATGAACATATCATGTGCTATAGGAAGACCCAGAAAAGTGGAAGAGATTGAACATGAAGAAGGGAAGGGATAATAAATAAGCCAGGATCCTTGAGGAGGGGGCTTGGGATTCAGAACATAAATGGAGGACACACCCTCAGAGGGCAGAAGGGACCCCTCTTATGGGAAGCAGGACAGAATTTAGGACAGGTATAATTCCAGAGAAGTCTGCTGCCGGGGGGCAGGGAGTATCAGAGTATAGGAAATTATGAGATTCTTGCCTGATGGGCTTTATTTTCTCTATTATGTAAGGTCATCTAAGAATAGTGTGGGGGATGGTGAAGACTTGAATAGTTGTGGATGAAGATTTGAATAGTTGTGGAAAATGAGTGATAATTAACTAGAAGATCTAGGATTGAGGGGCAGCAATAAGCCCTCGACTGAGATTGGAAGCCACAAATTCCTTTAGACAAATACTCAGCATCCAAACTCTAGATGTAGATAAGGCGGGCAGTTGAATTGATCCAAGATTGGAATTTTGCCTGGTAAGTGTAGACAGGGTGGTAATAGCAAGAGAGAGGTTGACATGCTGACAGATCCCAGTTTCTGGATTAGTAGGGAAGGATGTAAAGAAAGGGAGAGATCATTGGGGAAAAAAACCTGAAAGTCCAAAGTATCGAGGGTCTAGAGCAGTCATTCTTCGATGGTGTGGTGGTTGGGGGGTGGGTGATAAAATCAGAATAACCTTGGGTACTTTTTCAAACTGCCCTCATCCTTCCTATCCTGAAGTTCTGATATGCTCCCCTGGTAAGTATGCTCTCCCTTCACCACTTTCTAATTGAGAATCACGTGTGCAGACAGCCATTGCCACTATTGACAGCATGGGGATGTGGCCAGAAAAGATTGATGAGCAGGTATTACTACCCCATCTAAAAACTAGTGTCATGTTATCGTTAAGAAGGGAGTTTATATGTTTTATTTTATTTTATTTTATATTTCAGTTAGTTAAGTGGAAACAGTAAGTTAGAAATCATTTTCAAAATCTTTTTCCTTTGCTGATTTGATTACCTATGACTTGACTCTCTTTTTTCATTCTAAATTGCAAAGACCTGTAATCGCAAAGACCACAAAATCAATGGAGTCATCCCACCCTGAGTACATTTTGTGTCCAACCACCTCAAGTTTAATTTTTCTAGAGAATATTTTACATTGATAATTTTAAAAATCCGCTCAATAATTTTAACCAAAGAAACAGCATGCAGCTATAATCAAGACATATGCTTTCCTATACAAAGTGACTATTTCATTTTTTAAGTCTTGTTCTTTATATTTCCTTCCTTGTTATAATTGTTTGTCTTTTGGTAAATCTTAAAATTGTAGTCTTTCTCTTTGAGGCCTTCAAAATTATTTCCCTTTCTCTCACTGCTTCCTGTCTATTTCTTCAAGGTGAGAATGCAGGAAGATGCAGCTCTCCTAAACAAAAGAATAAGCACTCAGCCTGGGCTCACAGCACTTCCTGAGAATCCAAACACTACACTTCCACCTTTTCAAGATACACCTTGTGAGTTGCAACCAAGGATTGACCCATCTCTTGGTCAACAGGTGAAGGATGGCCTCGTTGTGGGTGGCCCAGGTGATGCTTCCGTAGATGCCATTTACAAAGCAGTTGTCGATGCAGCCAGCAAAGGAATGCAGGTTGTCATCACTACTGCAGTCAACAGTACAACTCAGATCAGCCCCATTCCAGCTCTGAGTGCCATGAGTGCCTTCACTGCCTCGATTGGTGACCCGTTAAATCTCTCCAGTGCTGTCAGTGCGGTCATTCATGGACGGAACATGGGAGGTGTTGATCATGATGGTAGGCTGAGGAATTCAAGAGGGGCTCGGCTGCCCAAGAATCTAGACCATGGGAAAAATGCGAACGAAGGAGATGGGTTTGAGTATTTCAAGTCAGCAAGTTGCCACACATCCAAAAAACAGTGGGACGGGGAACAAAGCCCCAGAGGGGAGCGAAACAGGTGGAAGTATGAGGAATTTTTAGATCATCCAGGCCATATCCACAGTAGTCCTTGTCATGAAAGGTCCAACAATGTCTCTACACTGCCATTTCTGCCTGGGGAGCAGCACCCAATACTGTTACCACCAAGAAACTGTCCAGGGGATAAAATTCTAGAGGAAAATTTCAGGTATAATAACTACAAAAGAACTATGATGAGTTTTAAAGAGAGACTAGAGAACACTGTGGAAAGATGTGCACATATTAATGGGAATAGACCTCGACAGAGTCGGGGATTTGGAGAGCTGCTAAGCACTGCAAAGCAAGACCTGGTCCTAGAGGAGCAGTCTCCAAGTTCCTCAAATAGTTTGGAAAGTTCTCTGGTCAAAGACTACATCCATTACAATGGAGACTTTAATGTCAAAAGCATTAATGGGTGTGTGCCTAGCCCTTCAGATGCTAAAAGCATTAGTAGTGAAGATGACCTAAGGAATCCAGACTCCCCCTCTTCAAATGAATTGATACATTATAGACCAAGGACGTTCAATGTTGGCGACTTGGTCTGGGGCCAAATCAAAGGACTGACTTCCTGGCCTGGAAAATTAGTAAGAGAAGACGACGTTCACAGTTCATGTCAACAAAGCCCCGAGGAAGGGAAGGTATACCAATCTTTATCCATTGTCAAATACTAACCTTTGTTCAGATATCAATTATTGGTTTTTGTTATCATCACTTTGGATTCTTTGGATTTGAAATTAGGATTCTTCATGACTCATTGAGGTCTCACAAGCTTCTGGAGCATAAAATGAAGAGGGGATGGTTATAGTCACCAAAATGTCCTATCAACAAGGGGTGAGTTGTAAAGCATGTATAGATCACACTAGGGCTCAGGGTGGCTGTAAGCCAGGAACCAGATTTCCAGAATTTGGTCAACTCTGCCTTCCCTCTCTACATTTACCTACTTCTTCATTTCATACACAGAGGAGGAAGGCAGGTGTCGATGACTGGGGGAAAATCTGGTAGCCTTTGGAGGTCCAGGAGTGTGGCAGGGGTAAGGCCCTCCCAGGCAATGAATGCGCCAGGGGATGGCATCTCCTCCATGTGCTTACGTGTGGCACAAAGAGCTGGGAAGAGGGTACAATCTGGGTGGAGTTGCAGCCGTTTCTGGAAGCAGCAGATAAAGTCCGAGTTCAGAATGATGTCTCCTTTCAGAAAAAGTTCTGGGCCTTTAAAACATATGGAAATATTTAACCCCATAGTCTGGTTCTACTTAACACAATTAGATCCTATAAATTAAATGAAAACTTCTCCATGAAACTACCGTTCAATTCAAAAGAAATTATTAGGGGTCTTCTGGGTTTTTTTTTTTTTTCTTCCCCTTACAAAAATGGTGGAATTGGCTCACTAGCAAGAAATATGCAGAGTGTTTAAAGTAGATAGAAAAATTTATATCTGACCAGGAGGAGATAATTATGCACATTCCCCCATATGATGAAGAAACATATAATTTTTCATCTTCTTAGGTAATAAAAATTACTCTTACAGGTATATATTATTCTCGTAAAGAGTGTATTGTATAAAGCAATCTCTGCTCAAACTTTCACTGGCACTTAGGTTTAATGACAGGAAACCAAAAGCATTTTGCCAACACAATAAAAGGATTGTCTTTCTCCAAATGACTAGAGGGTCCTAAAACCTTGCTTATAATGCCTAATATATACTTGTCAGGATACACTCTGGGCATAATGTTTGTACATTTGATAAGAAAATGAATTCCTTACCCCTATTCACAAAATATTTTATTCTCTATGCTCTCTGAGATCAGACAAACATTCTTTAGATTGATAAACCTAAATATTTTTGACAGTTTATTCAAGAAATAATTAGAAACAGAAAAATTGGGCTTTTATGATATAAATGGAACTTCTACAAATACAAGATGTAGACATTGAACTGTTTTACAATCTCTGTGCAAACGAACTAAGTCTTTTTTATGTGCCATTTTACCAAAAGCTTAACTAAAAAAAGATTATGACCTTCCTTCCCTGGAAACATTCTTCCTGTCCTAAATGCCTTGTCTAAATATCTTTTTATGCCCTTAGGAGAATAAAGGCGTGTACTTTTGACACATTTTGCATTAAACAATGTTCTAGATCTTCTGATTAATCTCTGTTTGAAAACTCCTGAGAGTGAGGTATTCACTGATGTTAGGGGAGAGGTACTTTAAAAAAAAAAAAATCTCAGAGTCCAAGAAACATTTATTTTTCTTCATTTAAATAAGCAAAGTAGTATGTAGTATTCATTCCACTACAAAATAATAATATTTTAAAAAATCCAGATTCTTCTTAATTTTGGCAATAGATTAATCGTAATAGGAAACATAAAATTGTTGCTGTAAATTCATATATTCCTCCTCTCACTGGTTGACCTTGTAATTTTGTGTTCTCAAGTAAAAACCTTTATATCAAGATATACTATACACTAAAAGTATTTTTAGTAATTCAGAGAATTTAATTTAAAGCACACATTTAGAGGTAAAAACTGAAAACATGCAATAGAATATTCATGATAATACATGAACATTTATCTATCATTTAAAAAGCAAGCTATAACAGCCTTACAAACTCTAAGGGCTCAACATTTTTAAAAACCTCTGATCTTTTCAGGACCTACCACACTTTTGCACATAAATAAACTAAGTACTACTTCATAAACATTCTTGTTTCCGCTGTAGTTCACAAAACAAAAGACTTCCTAATACCTTATTTCGTGTTGCTCCATGAGTCAAAGTTCTCATTTTGTTAACACCAGAAAAGGTAAAATTTCAAACACTGTTCTCTCTGACTTCAAGCCAAGTGTCTGATATATTGATCACCCTAGTTCGTGAAGAAAAAATTAAACTATGTTCAATACCTGTATAAGACAACACATGATGTATTTCAGAAAGATATCTAGTAGAACATTTTTTAAAATTTGTATTCTTATTCAGGTGAACCAATTTTGATGTAATTTTATTTATGTAGAACTCCTTAATGCCCAAGAATGTTAGATAAAGCCTTATGCATTAATAACTAAACTTCTGCTTCTAGAAAGGTAAACATTGCCTTAGTTTACCTTCTATATACTATGGCAATGCCTGATGATTTTATAAAGTCCAGAGCAGAAAGGCAGAGACTAGCTCCAAATTTGTTTATTATCGTAAAACTTTTCTAATTCGACCTTGCTAATGTAGAATGTGGGCTCATTTTCCATAGTGTTTATCTCTGTAGTGTCTATGAAGAAAAAATTTGCCAAATAATTTTCTTACATTATCATTTTAAACTTTCTTAAATTCTCAGCTTTCATACTATTTCTATGTCCATCAAAGAATCCAAGATTCTGTCAGATCCCACCAAATAAAAATCTATGTTAACTCAAGTTTTAGAATAGATTATTACCCTCCACTCTAACCCACAACCTATCATTTATTATTTTCAGTTACAGGCTTTGTTCTCAGCAAGCCACTCCAAATTCTTTATAGAAGCAGGCAAAATAGAAAGTATAGATAATAAATTAACAGGATAGAAGATTACTATTTCAAACTGGGTGCCTCTCCTATTTTCAGGTTGCGTGGATGGTCTCTGGTCTAAGGAAGTCAACGCTGTGTGATCAGAGCACTGATATTTGCCGAGGGCTGAGACTTCCCAATTGTCAATACGTTAATATTTTAGCAGATACTGTTGGTCATAATAGTAAATGACTTGGTCAGCTTATGATCTTAGAAAAGCCTTTTTGGTCTTTGGCAGGATATTAAATGTAGCAGATTACTGATATACATTAGATATGTTCTGTAGTTTCTGAGATGATTTCCTAAAAGGTATGGTTTCTAGACATCAAATACTGTATGAACACAGCCTACAAAGAACTAGAGAAAAAGCAGGGTGTAGCAGAAAGAGGCATGGGTTTGGGTACTCTGATGTGAGCCTAATCTTAGCTCTGCCAGTTACCTAAGTGGTCCTGGTAAGTATATTAATCTCCTAGAAGCTGCAAGCTACTCACCTATCAAGTGAGATACTAATTTCTAGTCAAAAATATGCCTTAAAAATTCAATGAAATACTGTAGATTATTATCTATCCCATCAAAGAAGCTCAGTAAATATTAGCCTTCCATTCTCTGTCCTTTATGTTAGACAGTCTTATTAATTTAGGTTCCAGCATTATGGAATTGTGGTAATTTGACCTTAGTTATTATTTACCTCTGCATTGTCCATGTATAAAGGATTTATTAACCAGATTGAGAGATTAAGGGTTTTAAGGATTATATTCAATGAATGAAATAGTCCATAACTATCTTTATGAATTTCAGCACATGTACAAATTGACATATATGATTATAAGTTAATGTTAGCTGTTAATTTCAAGCAGGGATTCTACTTGAAAGCGTTTTATGAGCCAGGTGCAGTGGCTCACGACTATAATCCCAGCACTTTGGGAGGCCAAGGCGGGTGGATCACAAGGTCAGGAGATCAAGACCATCCTGGCCAACAGGGTGAAACCCCATCTCTATTAAAAATACAAAAAATTAGCTGAACGTGATGGCGCGCCTATAGTCCCAGCTACTTGGGAGGCTGAGGCAGGAGAATCGCTTGTACCAGGGAGGCAGAGGTTGCAGTGTGCCAAGATCACGCCACTGTACTCCTGCCTGGGCGAATTGCCTGTATGTATTACTTTCCTAAGATTGAAGCAATGTGACAGCATTGGAGGATATTATGTGCCTTGTATCATACCACTCAGGAAGTGCTATCCCTATCCCAATAAGTTTTTTCCCTTGGTTAGCAGTTTGTAAAACTGCATTCTGGGAGATAGTTATACTTGTTCTAAATAACTGGTTCAAGTTTCTCTCTGAACCATGAACCCCTTATTGTTCGTGGCTCAGTGACCAAGAATAAGACCTCAGTGCTGTGCTCCAGAACATAGCCATAGCCAGACAGATTCACCTCCAGATCTTGGCACAATGTTAGGGAATTCTTGGGAAGAAAAATGGCTACCTCTGATATTACACCTCTATGCCTTAATATGAAAATATTTTTAAGCCTATGCAACTGTGGGGGAAATGGTTATCTTTATGTACTTCTTTCAATAACTATTTAAATATAGAGTAAATGCTCTTATTTTCTAAAATATATTTTACAATTGTCATCTATCATCTTTGATTTTATGTTAACTAGCCTAAGTGGGTTGCCTCTCAAGCAGTAATAATCAAAAAATAAAATTTATATTTTTTTCTGCATAGATTATTTTTACTTTTTGAACATCCTCTCATTGGTCTTCATATATCATTGCTCGTACATTTGATGTATATTCTGACCCAAGCCAAATTTAAGAAAGAATTTATTACTAGACTGACACCAAAATGTTTCTTTTCAAAGAAATGACTGTTGTTGGACAGGTCCAGAGACACCTGATTACCAAGAAAAGGTCCACATCTCTGTTCTACACTCCCTGATTAAATGAAGACATGTTTTTCAAAGCATTCGTGGGTAGGGTGTTCCTTCTTCAGAATTACTCTCTGACATTTTCCAGACAGTAATTTCTGGCAAGTAGAGATAAAAACAGCTCTCTGAATAGTCATTCAAAACCGACAAAACTCATCTTTATTAAAACTCATAACCAAATGTGTTTGGGGGCAGTAGGCTTTCTGTATGTCAGTTCAGTATCACACACACACGTGTTTTGACATATGGAGCATAACCAGAGACAGCCTACCTCGCATTCTGGGGGTGTGTCACTTAAAAAGTGGAGCCTGGGGAACTCACTCTGGGAGGTGCGCCCTCCTGTGACGTTCAGACATTTTACTTTGAAGAACATTCTTTCTGTGTTTAGCAGTGTTAGCTGTTTGTATTCTTTGGTACTATAATTCTCTGTCGAGAGTATTCTTTGTGTATTCACTTTGCCTTATATATTTTCTTAACCACTGTTGGAAATGAATCCTTTTCTCTGTACCACAACATCCGCAATATTGGGGTTGCATTTTGGCTGGTGGTATGACAGAGGCAATCAATGCCCTGTCAGCACCAGAATCTCCTTGAAAGGGAGCAAAATCGTTTTTCAAAAGTAATAAGAAAGATAAAATCCAGGCCAACAAAGTCAATTCCTGATCAGAATTTGAAAGATAATAAAAATGAAAAACTAGCGAAGATCAAAAATGTGAATATCAAGAAAAAGACTAAGCTGAGTAAAACAACTGTAAACTTTACTATAGCGAATTCTAAAATACTGTGAGCTTTTTTCCTGAGCCAGATTAAAGAGGAATAGGAAGCCTGTCTTCATTTGCACAGGTAACTGAGCCCAACACAGAGTACATGAGCTTGTTCCTACAATTGCAGATAGAAAGCAGGAAGTAGAATCCCAGGTCTAAGGCAACTATATGCTTCTGTTACATTAACTTTTCAACATTGTTTTCTTAGAAATTGCAAATTTACCCAAAACATTTAATTCTATCTATGTGTTGTGGATTGATGTGCAAATTGTTGTCACATTTAGAATAGATTTACCCCCATCCTGCAGTGTAGTTCCCCACTGCTTAAAAACACTGCTATCCAAAGTGAAGAGGAAAGGAAGCACCGAAAAAGGCCTCAGATAATGCCACTGACTAAATTGTGACAATGAGAATTTGGTTAGTTCATTTGAAAAATGGGATTCATTTAAAGGAATGATTAGTACTCTGCCATGAGAACTATTGTACTATTGTTGGAAAACAGTTAGGGTCATCCTTTCTGTTACAGGTGAATCAACTTTTTACCCTAAATTATTTATCATTTAATATTAATTCCCAGTCTTTAAAAAATATTGAAATATTGCACTTAAGTTAGCAGGAATTTTTTCAGTTTGAAGATGTTATTCTTTTTAAAAAGTATTATATTTAATATTTACTATTTAATAAATGTTTGATAATGAATCTAATAAATGCCTCATATTTGCTTACTACTTGAGAGCTGTATTTCCCAGACTTCAGCTAAAGCTGCATATTACATGTATTATTTACTTAAATTTTTTATTTAAATGTATCAATTAATTTATTGTCAATAAATATTTATTAGGCACACATGTACTAGGCACTATTCAAGCCACTTTTTAAATTTAAACAACTTTAGTTTTATTCTAGGGTATCATATATGTAAAATCATAATGTTGTTTGTATTTTTCTAATGTAAATTTATATGACTAATTAACTATTCAAATGTGCAATGGGGGCTGGGCACATTGGCTCACACCTGTAATTTCAGTGCTTTGGGAGCCTGGGGTCAGAGGATCACTTGAGGCCAGGAGTTCAAGACTAGCCTGGGCAACATAATGAAACCCCATCTCTACAAATAATTTTTAAAAATTAGTGGGCATGGTGGTGGGCACCTGCGGTCCCAGCTACTTGAAAGGCTAAGGTAGGGTGATCACTTGAGCCTGTGAGATCAAAGCTGCAGTGAGCATGCCAGGCATGCCAGGCATGGTGGTACACACCTGTAATCCTACCTACTTGGGAGACTGAGGCAGGAGGATCACTTGAGTTATGAAATTCAAGGTTACAGTGAGCTATATATATATACGTGTGTGTGTATGTGTGTGTATGTATATAGGTATACCTATATACATGCACCACTGCACTCCAGCCTGGGTAACAAAGTGGAGACCATGTCTCTAAAAAAAAGCTAAAAAAGAATATTTAAAGGTTTGTCCATGTTTTACCTAAAATAACTTTACATACTACCAGTGGCACGTTGGACTGCTTTGGTGTTGATAAAGCACCTTCATGTTCATGGTCTTTTTAGATCCTTGTAATGACCCATAAAGATGTGCAGAATTATCCCCATTTTACAAATGAGGAAATCGAAGCTTGGAGAAGTGGCATTCCTAAGAATACAACTCACAGGTAGTTAAGCCAGGTCCCAACCCTGGTCTTCTATTCTAAGTTTAGTACTCCTTACATTATACCATTCCCCAACAACAGGACTTTGTAGAAATGGAATGGGGAAATAAAGAATGAAAAGGGGAGCTTGAGGTCAACTGTCATCTCTGTTATGAGATCTGGTGATGTGGCTAGTGCTCCATTATTCTTTGACATTTACACAACAGCTCTGCTTCGGCAATAAGAAACAGAAAAGAATTCACAAAAAGAGGTGTTATCAAGATTAAAGCCTGCGGAAAAATTTAACATCATCTCCAGTTAACCGGCTCTATTTAAAAGTGATCCAGGATCATTGATCCAGGTTCTTTGAATATGTACTATACCTCTCTTTCCGTGGTTGGTTTGGCTCTCTGAAAGGTTTATGTCTTCTTTTGTCAGACTTTAAGTTTCTTCTGAGATACATGAGGTCCCACTGTGCTGACACCAAATCAAAAACTTAAATAAATTACCAAATGTGTAATATGGGCCTTCTGAACAAAATAAGCAAATTAGCAACCAGAGATTCAGCCTTGTTCAAAAAAAAAAAAAACTCTTAATCATCTACCACATAGTAGTGTCTAGCTTTATGAATATATTTCTCTCTGCACTGAACAAACCATAAAACTATTTATGTAGAAGAATTATTATAACTAAAAAATTTGAATGAAAGAAGAGTTTTTAATAGTCCAAAAGTGTTGGTAGGGCACAATGGCTCATGCCTTTAATCCCAGCACTTTTGGAGGCCAAGGCAAGCAGATTGCTTTAGCCCAGGAGTTTGAGATCAGCTTGGGCAACATAGTGAAACCCCTGTTTCTACAAAAAAAAAATTTTTTTAAATAGCTGAGCATTGTGGCACACACCTGTGGTCTCAGCTACTCAGGAGGCTGAGATGGGAAAATCACTTGAGCCCAGAAGGTCGAGGCTATAGTGAGCCAAGACTGTGACACTACATTCCAGCCTGGCCAACAGAGGAAGATCCTGGAATGAACGGAAGGAAGGAAGGAAGGAAGGAGGGAAGGAGGGAGGGAAGGAAGGAGGGAAGGAAAAAATATTTAACATTTAACATATATATTTATACATGAATAAGTGAACTATGAAAACATATAAATTCCAGGTAACTTTATGATTCTTAAATGACATGAGTAAAGAGTTACACCATGATGGCCAGTACTATTAGCATCATTGTTACCGGCATGAAACTGTGTGGACAGATGAGTAAAGATAAATGATAAAGCCCTCCCCTGAGTTCTCACTAAGATAGAGTTAAATAATGTATGACACTCCTGGCTTGTGGTTGTACAAAAATACAAGATTATAATTATAGATGAAAGTATTATCTTAAATTACTTCCTCCTTTAGTGTAAGTTTTATAAAAATATTTGTGTATGTTTAACCTTTCTAATGTTACATTTATGTATCTGATTTCCCGGTACTTTTTAAAATTTACAAGTTAGCTAAGTAGTTTACAAGGGAGTGTTCATTAAATATGATTTCTATTTAACTAGAAATTGAATTTATTTTGTTATTATCTGATACCATTTTTGGTGGGTATCTTTAAAGTTTCTTGAATATTTTTCAAATGTATGATTATTTCCCCAGAAAAAAACACACACTTTTCATATATATTTCATGATATGGTAAAATGCTAAAATCCTGAGACAAACTAAACTTTCTTCTGAATATGTATGATCTTGTTATACCAGAAATGCACAGTGGTATATATCTTATTTATGTTTAGTTTCAGAAAGACTATCTTTGCTTTCTTTTCTGAGGTCATTTAATTCTTTATAAATAATATAGTTTATTATAAGAGTATGTTACAGCCTTAGAGGCAGATTTAAATGAAGAAACCATGGTAGAGTATTAGTTCAGGGAAAAAAATTCCTGGGAAATTATTTAATCATAAAAATATTTGAATATAAATTTGGGAACGTTGTCATCTAAATTTTTGTAGAAATACAATTTTAAATAATTTGACCTAAATTTTTTAGTGTGCCTGTGTGTGTATTTTATATATATATGTGTGTGTGTGTGTGTGATTTTATATATATAAATGCTATATATATAAAATGACTATATATTTCAATATATGTTGGAGTTGGTATTGTGGAGAGAGGTTGAGCACTTTGGAGTCAGACCTGAGTTTCAATTCTGGCCATGTTATTTAAATGCACCAAGTCCCACCTTTAATAATATAAAAGTAATACCAATTTGCAGTAGTATCGTATTAAATAATAAAGCAGTGCCTTTTACATAGTATATGCAGAAGAAATGTTTTTACTGTCCCTTATTCCATAATTAACTAAAAATAAAAACTGAAGACTCAAAAAATAGTTTGACCTAACTTTGTTTTTTAAATTAAGACCAACGGGGTAAATTTTAATTGCTGTGTCTTGCTTTGTTTCATTGTGAATCTGCATTCTGTGACCTGATCAATCCCTTCTGAGATCCCCTACTACAAAGTCTAATAGAAGTTTGTTATATAGCACAGCTTCTTTCCTGCTGCCAAGAAGCTTATTTAAATATAAGGGGAATCATTTGTTGATTACAAAAATGTAATAGGCCAAACATCTTTCCTGTCCTCTTCATGTGAGTGAATACAAGATGGAGGCTCATTTCTAACATGAAATGTGAAAGTGCATCCAGGCACCTTTTTTTTTTTTTAAACAACACATGGATACATTCAGCTCACTTTAGCTTTTCCAGTAGTCCCAGTAACCCAATAGGACACTTTTCTTTATATGAAGTGTTATTGGAACAAAGCTGTCTCTTGTACTGGCACACAGTGAATTGGGTATTTATGAACGTGTGTGTATAAGATACTTGGATTCCTTCGGGCAAAATACAAAAACATGAAAATGAAAATATTTCTATTATTTGACTGTTTTTCTCATTGAATATTAGAAATGCTTGTTTTCAGACTTATGACAACCTTTTGTTAATCATAATTGTGTTCTAGATTTGAAGGGGTCATAGAGAAGTTATTTCTAAACAACATTCATGAGTCCATCTTGAAGATACAAAGACAAAAGTTAATAATAATTTCCTTGCTTATTAGTGTTTATGCTTTTACCCATGAGGCATTTTGTTTAACTCTGTATTTTTATATAACAGTGGCTTGGGGGTTGGAGGAGAAATGGGGGTAAAATGGCTGGTTTTTACCCCAACTGGATGGCTGAGGTACTTGCCTTGAAACTATGCTTACACAGCAAACAATGCTATTTTTACTTAGATTGTGTGTGTGTGTGTGTGTGTTGTGTGATTTTTCTCAGGGGTGTGTGGCAAAGGCTGCACCCTCCACACACACACACACACACACAGATATCCTCCCACCACACTTGGTGACTGACCTCTGTTGAAGTAGACCACACACAGACTGGCAGTGATAAAGCAAGACAGGACAGAGGACACACCCACAAGGCATAGCAACACCCTCTTCTCATGTTTTACCACCTCTGCCAAGCCAGCTGTGTACTAGGTCATGATCATTGCTGTATGCTAGGATAAGTATTCAACAAGACTTATCACATTTTAATTCTCACAGCAATTCTAGCAGGAGGGTAGGTATTATTGTCCTCATTTTACAGAGGAGGAGACTGAGGCTCAGAAAATGTGTTTTACTCCTACTAGGAAGTGAAAAGGTAGGATTCAAGCTTTGATCTGTTGGCTCCAAAGCCCACCCACTTTACTAGCTAGCACTCTTGTCTTCCCCTGCTACTGATATCACAGTAACCTGATACTACAGATTTGCAGTTGCTAAGAAAGTGAGCCAGGATCTCTGATTTTTATGATGCTGTGAGATGAAGGTTGTTTAAATTCCAGGTGTTACTCCCAAAATGTTATTTTCAAAATGTTGACAATTTTAAAGCCAAACAGCTTTTCACATCCGCTGGTGTTGCAGCCTGGAGCCACAGAATCACCCTCTAATGAGGACAGAAGATTTGACAGGGCAGTGAAGGTTAAGGCTCCCCTCCCCTCCAGTGCAGCACCTGCTAGTATGGCAGGAAAGTAAAAACCATGTTTAACAATTACAGGTCTGGGTAATGTGGTTTGGTCTTCATACCTTCACTCAGGTGGAGCCCGAGAAGTTGAAGACACTAACAGAAGGTTTGGAAGCCTACAGCCGTGTCCGGAAAAGGAACAGAAAGTAAGCACTTTTTAAAACTTTCACTTTGATTTTCAGGGATATAATTTACTGCATTTCCATCAAAGGGACAACCAAACCTCACTGATTCTGTCCATGTTGTGGCCTGCCTAAGTAAAGTTTAATATTTACCACCAAAGGGACCATTACAGACAAGCCAAATTAGTGATTACAAAAAATATTCTCTAAACAACTTATGTTTACATAAGTAAACATAAGACTTTGCCTCTTCTCTTTCCTCATTACCTGAATCTCTGTTCCTCTCATTTAGTGGAAAATAAAAAATAATATTCTCAACATATAGCAATTAAATAGGCTCTGAAAGTGTAGTGAATCTATTTGCAATTCAAATACTTTAGGGGGTCAATACCCCTAGTTGTATACATGTAAATAATTTGGGCAGATTAACTACTAGTCATAGTGATGCTAAATAAAGCTTTTTTTGTTGCGTCGGGGTTGTGGACTTGAAAGTAAGCTTTCTTTGGAATTATAACAACACGTTGAATTTCAGGCCAGTATTCAAGTTTTTCTAAATCTTTGTTTTCTGAGTAAATGTAGTACGATGTAGTACGGACAAGTAGATAATATTAGAAACACAGTTTTTACTGTGATACAATGTATGTTCATATATCATAACTATTATTTCATATTAAAGTAGAGAACTACAAGTGCGCTTCTCTATATGTACCTAGAAAGCTATTTAAAAATGTGTAAATTGATATACCTGTTCAGTTGCTATAATAATTTCCATTTTATCAAGCAACCAGGAATTATATATGAATTAATTTTTATTCATTTACAAAATGATCCTCACATTTCCTTCCAAATGTTGACACATAGATTTAATGTGCTTATATATTATCGTCTTTCTAAAAACACCATTTTAACTTCTGTTTGTACATGAAGACTTATAAAGTGGAGATCAGAATGATTCACAGTGGATCTTGCGTAAAAGGCTTATGTAATGATATCAGTAATATCTATTAAAAAGCAGTGTCTTTCCCTTTTGATGTTTCCCATAATTCTTGCCAGAGGCATAATTTTAGAAGTTAACAAATCTTGGGAAGACTCTGCACCCCAATAAAAGGTCTCTGAAAAGATAACAGCTACAAAGGGCAAACTCTCATGTCTCTATGTCCTGGACTCCTTTGGAAGGTAGCAAATTGGTACTAGTTGTGTCAGGGCCAAGCAAATTGCCAGATAACATCCCTCTAGACCTGATGAGAAAAACAGGGATCAAGCTCCCTTCTACTCTTACTGAAGCACACTTGCTGTGCAGAGCTTAGCAACAAGATAAAGCCGCTGAAATTAATACAAGGTCTGGCTAAAAGGAGGGAAATTGCAAATTACCTACATCACAAATTTGCATCGGACCAGTTGCTGTAAAATATTCAACAGTACCCATTTCTTTGTTGTAAAAATCCGTAAAAATGTTTCCTACAGTGAAACATGCCAGGTACTTGGATTATGTACAAAATAAGAACAGAAATAAAATAACTTCCAAATATTCAAATACACTCCAAATATTCAAACACACTGCCTTGAAATGAGCTGGATTTTCCCCATGTGTTTGCTATTAGGCAATTTCTGAAAGGTAATGAGTAACAAACTACAATTTAAAAGTTTTTTCTTCAAAGCCAATTTACTATTTGTAGTAAATTAAGGTGGGTGCTATTTAAAGGAATTCTCCTAATGATAACCATAAACTTAGAGTACAGATTGAAGAGGTAAAAGTAGAAAATACAAAGCTAACGTTTATAAAAAGAACTTTATTTACCATACTATTGTCTAAGCAGATTTTCCTGTATGATGCCCAGTAGAATGCTTTACATTTTGTACATGTAATTGCAAATTCATCATTTTATTCTCCCAGTCACAAGATGGGCCAAAATTTCTGAGCCCATTTGCAGATGTGGACACTCAGACTCAAATAGTTTAAATAATTAGTTGAAAATCCCACAACTGATAAATTATATGTTGAATCAAATCATTTTTTAATTTAGGCATTTATTCTCAATTTAAGTAGACAAATTTAGCAAAAAATCTGTGCCAGGAACAGTGCTACACTTCCTAAAGCTCACTGTTTAGTGAAAGAGACAAATGCAGAAACAAATAATTAAAATATTAAAATTGCAATGGCAGCAATATATATACACTATTTTGGGATCATAGGGAAAGGGTAGGTAAAGGAAGGGGTTCTAGAGGAGTCAATATCTGCACCAAGCCTTTTACACTATACCCAGGCATCAGCCACACAAAGGAAACAAAGTCCAAGATGGGGTGGTATAGTGTTTAGATGAGAGCAGCAGTTGGATCTGGGGGACTGTAAAATATCAGATGGGAAGCTGTAAGAAGTACAAGCAGGAACCAGATCGTGAAGGATCTAGTAAGGGCCAACAGGATGTTTTCTTGTTTTTGAAGTGCCTCAAGGGGGCAGGTGGTTGGATTTTCACCTTAGGTATGGCTGTGTAGGAGGACAAATTTTAAGGCAACAATATTGAAGATAAAGAGATTGTTCAGGAGCCATGGCAGAATACAAGGAAGAACGAGGACCCAAACCAGGACATGGCAGAGTTGGGGATGAGGATGGAAGAGAAGGAATGTGGTCAAGAAATATTAGGAGGTAAAATAGACAGAACATGGGGTGATTGATCAGAATTTGAAGGAATGGAAACAAAATCAATGACAGCTCTCAGGTTTTCAGCTTGGGTGACTTGGTAAGTGGTAGAAACACTGACATGGAGTTTACAGGGGGAAGCTATTGAGTACAGTTTGGGGTGCCTGTAGGATAGGCTGGACATGCATGTCTGAAACTGGGAAGAAGCAGTATTTGAGAGTGTACAAATGACTGCAGTCACTTAGAGATACTTGGACCAATTTGAAGAACAGTAGGCTAAAAACTGAACATGTAAAAGAATGAAGAAGATGAGAAGAGTGGTCAGTAAGGAGGAGGACAATGAAGGGAAGTGGATAGAGTCTCAGGAGTCAAAGACAGATAAAGTGATCAACAGAGGTCCAGTAAGAAAAGAACTGAAAAAAATCTCCATTAGATGAGATAATTTGAAGGTCATTGGTAACCTCAGTGAGAACAGTTTCCAGTAGAGTGATATACACATAAAGTGGCCATGGGTTGAAGATTAAATAAGAATAAGGAAATGGAGAGAGGAGATTTAGATTATTTACTATTCTTTCTACCCATTATGTGAAAAATTCCTAAAAATAGCAAAGAAAGATTTTTTTTAATGACAAATATTTGACTGCTTTTATAGACTGAGGGGAAGAAGAAAAGAGGAAAAGGCTGAAAAAGGAAGGTGGCATTTGGAACAAGATAATTAAGAGGTTGGCTTTTACCTGGACTCAAATCCTGTTTCTACCACTTCATAGCTGTGTGTTCATAATCTCCCTGAGCCTAAATTCTTCATTTCTAAAATGGGTGTAATCCTACTTTAGGATTGTTATAATACAGATAATATAGAGAGAGCCTCAACATAGTACTTGGCACATGGTATTTAGAAAATAGCTATTTTTATTATAAAGATACAGGTGAAAGAAACAAAATTGTTTGTTATTTTTCCCAGCTGAAACATTCTACCACCATATTAGATGTTTAGAATCTTATGTAGTCATTTTAATCTTCAGTGTCCTCAATCAAACTGTACAACAAATAAATATCTTTAAACATATGTTCTAATTATATCCTAGTAGGAACATATTTATTTAACACATTACTTAGGGCAATTTTGTACTTAAAAGCAGAAATAGCTTTATTAAAGAAAAATTCCATAGCTTTTACATATGTTATAATTTTCATTTAAGCGAGGAACAAATCTTCTGTCTACATATACATTTCTTTGGAAACTTGAATTTTTGTGAAGCTGGCAAACAATAAGGTGATTAATAAGTCACACTTTCACTTGAAAACCAAGGAATGATACTTACCATGTTAAATTTTCTTACGTCTGCATTCATTCTCCATAGATTTGGTTTCAGAGTGTAGGGTTCTCGACTTTTAGATCTCACTCAAATTTGCTACATGCTATATGAAGTGAGTCACTTAAACTCTAAACTGACAATGTAGAACAACTTGCAGCTTCTCGTTTCCCTTCTGTTTCTTGGACCATTCATAGATGTGTACCTGGCTGTTTAAAAAATTCGTGAAGATAATGATAATGTGTGACAGTATAGGCAATAAAGTTGAGAAGTGGTAATTATCTCCATTAATAATTAGAAATGTGATTATATGAACATCTATTAATGAAGTAGGTTTTAGAGTGTCCATTAGTAAAAATGTTTATTATTAAATGTCAGCAGGGAATAGAAAATAGTAGAAGAAACTCCATAGGGAGGACCTCTGGACTGGAAGACTGAATTTTGACTAATTGTTCATTTCTTGAATGTGTGGAGTTTTTTTCTTCCTCTTGTAAGTTCATTCTGACCTGACCAGTTAGCATAAAAACTGGTCTGCAGATTTGACATCTGGGAGAGTCTCTCTTTACCTCTCAAATCTCATGTTGTGTACAAATAGCTTCATCCCCACATCTATGTATTTATTTTCTCTTTCAAAAGTAGTCATTTCTCCCTCCATTAACTATTAAGGTATGTTAAAGGTGAAATATTATACTAATTTAGCTTGAATTAATGCAAGGTGTTTACAAATATTTCAAATATCTTGAAGAATTATGACAAAATTCGTGAAATTGATTTTTTCAACAAGTAATGTTGAATTGTTTTTGTGCTTGAGTGGTAATTGTCATTGCAGTTTTTCATGGTTAGGTAAAAACTTTTTCCTATGACTCTTTATCTGTTACTTTTGAAAACTAGTCAAATATTCATTTTCTTCATTACAAAATGAGAATTGATTTCACCAGTTATCCCTAAAAGTTATGAAGTATCACATACCAACAGTTGTCATAATACCTATTCCATCAAATTGTTTTGAAGATTAAGTGAGATAACGTATATAGAGTTTTAATACATTTCTTGGCACATAGGCATTTTTTAGTAAATAACAGGTTTTTTGTTTTTTTTTAACTAAGATTAAAGGTGAGAGAACCAATGTTTGCTGGAGGTTTTTCATTAAAACATTGTAACTTCATTTTAAATATTTAGAACTTTATATAGTCAATTTTAAACTCATAAGATCTTATCAAAATTTATAATAAATAAATGTCTTTTAAAACTTATGTTAATACGTCAAACTTATGTTTATACAAAAGAAATAGGCCGAGCGCAGTGGCTCATGCCTGTAATCCAAGCACTTTGGGAGGCCAAGGCAGGTGAATCACGAAGTCAAGAGATCGAGACTTTCCTGGCCAACATGGTGAAACCCCGTCTCTACTACAAATATAAAGATTAGCTAGGTGCACTAGCACCTGTAGTCCCAGCTATTCGAAAGGCTGAGGCGGGAGAATCGCTTGAACCTGGGAGGTGGAGGTTGTAGTGAGCCAAGATCATGCCACCGCACTCCAGCCTGGTGATAGAGTGAGACTCCATCTAAAAAAAAAGGAAAAGAAAAGAAAAAGAAATAGTAAGGATAAATTTATTTAGCACATTACACAAAATGTGATATTGTGGGGCAACTGTCAGAATCCTCGCCAAGCAACCTGCAAAAGGGGCCCCAGCCCAGCCTCAGCAATCCCTAGGTGGCCTTGCAGAGTGCTCCCAGGACCTTGCTTAGCAGACACCTCATTAGGAAAACAACTGAGACTGACTCCATGAGATGATCAGGGCCCCTTGAAACTGGAATGGGTAGGTAAATGGAAGACAGTAGATACATAACAAAAACACTTCTTATATACCAGTTAGAAGGAATGAATAGATTAGATTAAACAAACTAGTTGGTATTTAAAACAGTTATAAGGAGAAAAAAGATAAGTATGTATATCATAACACCTTTTGTGTATGTGTATCAAAAAAACACATATAACAATACTAGGTACTGTTCATAGATAAATTATATAAAGTATAAAAGCAGACTAAAAGTTGAGGTGGTAAGGTGAGGGAAAATGGGACCAGGCTGGATAACAAATCAGAATTCCAGCTTTGTTTTTTTAAAATATAAAAGACTTAAAGGAAGTATGTAATTTATTAACATTTCATTCCAGGAGGGGAATATGTTAGGTTTATTTTATCCTATGTACTTCTCTGCATTTTTGAATTTCTAAAAATAAATGACAAAAATATAAAAGCTAAAGACTAGCTTACACGGCCAGCAAAAGGTAAGAGAAAAGTGGTTGATGCTATATTACCTTTATAATTTGGTTAAAACTAATACACTAATTTTTCCCTTCAGTTAAACTGACCTTAAGTACATATATTTTTTTGAAACAGGACCATCTGAGCCAGCTTTGGACAATTATTTTTATTTAGCAAATACATAGAGTATCTATGGTATGTCTAGCACTATAATACTTAGGGGTGGAAAACTCAGAGTTCTCAAAGTGTAGACAGAAACTCAGTGTATGCATTGTCCAGTCATGGTGTGTGAGGATCAAACCTAGCGAAAGCTATGGTATACTGAACTAAAGTTCAAAAGTGTTTCAAAACACTGTGCTAACCAAACGGAATACAACAGTAAGCCAAATTCTCCCACGACTGCAAATTTCCAGCTCCATGGTAGACGCTGAAATAGGACTTAACTCATAGAAACCGATGCTAACCACCTGTAATGAAAACGTTACCTCCAGCTGCTTTCCTAGTAACTGTCATGACAGGATGAATGAAAAGAATCACCTTAGTACTTGGGGGGGGAAAAAAGGGGGGGGGGTAATTATTTATTTGCATAAAGGAGGAAAAACAAGTTAGCAGTCAGGATGGGCAAAGTGTACATAACCACAGAGGTGGGTGGCATGAATTTACGTGATTTTAGTTCAATAGCTTCATAGATATAAGCTTCAAAAATGGCAGATGTACCGTGTGTGTTATTCAGGCCCAATATGTGTAATGGAATGCTAAGTGGAGAGAAAAGGACAGAGAAGTGATAGGCACCCTGAGGCCGTCACTGTTTCTCTGTTCAAATAGTTACGTCATTTTGGGTTTTGGGCAAATGTGCTGGGAGCCAGCCTCCGAGCCTCAGGTGCGTCCGAGTTAAGCTGTTTCCCACCTGGAACGTGCACCGGGATTTCAGCCTTCACTTGCTCTAGAGCCAGGACGCTGCAGAGAGGGCAGAGGGAGCTCCCTAGTGGCCAGAGCCTGCAGTTCAGCCCCTCCGCCCTTCCTCTAGCCACACACAGCCAGGCTGCCTAAGAGACCAGCAGCCCTGCAGGGCCGGCTGGAGCCAGGGAGCGTGAGCGGCGGCTCTGGGAGAGGGAACCCGCGGCCCCACTTTCTTCTCAAATCACCAGATTGTGGAAGAAGCACGTGGAAGAGAAAAAAGTCCATCTCCCCGCCCCCCAGTCTGTTCAATTTTTTTTAGTAGGTCTGTGACTTTATCATTAGTATTCAGTGGTAAGAATCCCAGAGTGATGTTTTGTCATCTGAATTTTCCAAACGCGATTATAAATTGGCTTTCTCTGGTGGAACTGGTTCTTTTGTTTTCTCATTAGGAAATTAAATTGAGATTTTATTTCTTTAATTTTTTAATCTGGTGTGTTGTTTTCATTAATTCCAGAAGTGGAAAGCTAAATAACCATTTAGAAGCTGCTATTCATGAGGCCATGAGTGAACTGGACAAAATGTCGGGGACTGTAAGTTAATTTGTTTCTCCATTATACTGTGTTTCTTTGAAAATAAATTGTGTTGCACTTTTTGGTAAAGTCTCTTGAATATTGTCAAACAACTCACGTAGCAATACTGAATTAATAGCCTGGAAAAAGAAGACAAATATCAGAAAAGATTCAAAGTCGCTTACGAAAAAAATAACCTGCCAACATTAACTATGTCTTTCTTCCTGAGATAAGTAGCTTGTTTTGCCACATAACATTCTTTTAAAATATGAGCAGCAAAATATGAAAGTTCAAACCACAGCTTTCTGCACCTGACTGTGAATGGCTGTGGCCATTACAGTTGCTTATATATTTAGTAATGCAAATTTTGCTCTGTCCATTGAACCAAAAAGTGAAATTAAACAGTGGGGTCCAGATCAGGGGTATATAGACCTCTCATATCCCATTTTGATTGAACTGTGCATGTAATAGCATTGATTGTGAGAAGTTTGATCGTTATCCTACAGTTCACACATTGACTGATATAAATACTTAAAATATAATTTCGATAATCTCTAAAAAATGTAATTATCTAAGGCTATTTAGCATGAGAAATAATTTATTTTCCTTGATCTTATGTTACAGGGTTATCTGAATCCCAACAAACTATCCAATGGCAATTGGATGATGGAATTAGTATGGATTTTAGAGATTTTGTAATCCAACCAACCCATCATTTCACAGATGGGTGAATTGAAGCCCTGAAACATTAAATTTCCTGATAAAATTATAAGAAAGCTCTAGATTGGGGATTATAAAATCAAATGTTTTCTAGGGCCAGGCAAATAATATCACTAAAGTGGGCCAGGTATGGGAAAATAGCAGTTGGGATGGATGAGAAATGTCAGTGAAGATGCATGGGTTGGGGCAAGCTACCAGTCTAGAGGCTCAGCACAGTAAAGGCCATTACCCACTTGAGCCTGGTGCTGGTCAAGGAAGGGGTTTCTCCACACCAGGGCACAGATTCTTTCTGTATCTAGTGTCCACCTCTCTTAGGTCCTCAGAGTGCTCCATTATATCCTTTGCATTTTGCCTAGAAGGTAAAAGAAGAAAGCATGCCAAGAATACTGCCAGCATAGGTTTTATGAGCCAGGCCTAGAAGCTCATTCTGTTAACTTTCCACTGACCTGACCTAATCACAAGGCCTTCTTAACTCAAGTGGAATAGGAAATAGAGCATAGATTGTGCCTGCCCAGGAAAAAGAGAAAATGAATTTGGCCATCGTCTCTCTAGACTCTGCCTCAGGACATTTGGTCCTTGCGGAAATCAGGTAGTTGAGAGTAATAAGGATCGGGGCAACCTGAGGGGCATGCGCTCTCTCCAAAAGGCATTCCTTCCATGCTGCAGCAGATCTTAGACATGTTCATGTTGCAGGTTCTTCCCATTTTTCATAAGAAACTAGAAGTCTAGAGGTAAAATTTCTTATTTATATGTGTTGACACTTTTTAAAAATATTAAAGTGCCATATGGCTAAACAAAATACCGTTTCAGGCCACATTTGGTCCACAGATTACTAGTTTGCCATCTCAGTTATAAAAAGTTTTGGCTCTTTACTACAGACTAGTGGTTTTTAAAAAATGTATATGGAGAAGATTAGGAGGAATAGGCAGATTGAGAAACCCACAAACATTATTTAAAATTTTTAAATATTATTTTTTAAAGCATTTTGCATTTGCATCTGGATAGCATTGCCCTTTGCTGTTGTCTAAACATTATTTGTAAGCATGTAATTGAACCAACTTGTCATGGACCTTGAGAGCTGATTGCACTCATCTCTGCCTAACTCTTAAGTTCTGTGACATAAGGTTGGGAGCTTGAAATTGACCAGAGTAAAAGATTTACGCCACAGAAACTGGCAAAATCTACAATGGACTTGTGTCCAAACGCTGATTAAGCATTTTCTACATCATTGCCTTGGGTTTATCCCTCTTCTCCTGGGTCTTGCTCCCTTCCACCAATAGCTACAAGACAATTTGATCCAAATTATACCTGCTGTCTAATGCTGCTCAACCACTGCTTAATCTGATGAACAGCACTAAATGTTGCTAGTTCCTGCATTAGTATGTAAAGAAAGGTGAGTTGTATTAACTGCTCCTCCCAGACTGCATAATTTCAGATCTACCAACAGATGATAGTAGAATTTTCTCTTCCATTTTGATTCTTCTCATGAACAAACATCCTTGGGCTGAGCTATGTGTGCATGTTCTTATAATTTGTGACCCTTTGTAGTCATTGTAAAATAAGTAAGGTGACAGAGTGAGAAAAAATAGGAACATGTTTGGTGTGTAATTATCCACTCTTCCACGCTATAGGGAAATTGGTCATCTAGGGTCTCTGACAGGGAAGGCTTTATTTTTGTTTCAAATGGACAATGGGGGTAGCAACTGCACATTGCATTTCCCATACTTGATTTTGTCTGGTTCATCCTTTGTTTTCCACTGTCTACTGGCGCCCCCAGAGTGTTGCACTGCTTATCAGTTTCTAGTATTCTGCATTCTCTGTAGTGACTGTGGGCACACTGACATCTGGGGTCTTGGTAAACATGTTAAGTGCCTGAGGATATCAGTAATTGAAAGTGAAAGCCAGAGTCTATTCTCTGCCCTGTTTCTTTGTCAGAAATTGTATGGCCTTTGTGGTTTCATCCTCTGTTGTTGTTGTTTTTTCTACCTTTTTATTTCCAGGTACACCAAATCCCACAGGGTGACAGACAAATGAGACCCCCCAAACCCAAGAGGAGGAAGATCTCCAGATAACAGAGACTACTCCACTAAGGCGCAGTGTTTATTAGAGGAACATGCACAGATGTATCTGTATATAGGTATTGATATAGCCACTGTTATATCAATATTTAGATTATGGCAGATAGCTACCACCACCACAGGGTGCTAAAGAAACAGTGATAGAAAGTTTTTTTGATCAGGAAGGATAATGAATGCTGGAAAAACCAATCAAAATCTCTGTGTGATGAGAGTGATAAGTGGTCAAGAGATTACTGAGAAACTCTTTTTCTATAATACTAAATTGTGATTATAAGGAATAGTCCAAATGTTTCTGAAGAATTTTCAATGTTGTATATAGAAAATACAGAATTTCATGGTGATATCAGAAATGTAAATATTGTACAATATTGTCATGTACAAGCGTACCTAATGCACACTTTATCTTTTATTGTACAAAGAAATAGTGTACAAAATTCTTTGGTTTCTATGGAGTACACCTACCAGAGACTACCAGTGTAAAGTGATAAATAAAAATACAACCTAAATGCTTTTCTATGATAATGTAAAAGATGCTGTTTTTGTATTTAACAGCAGAGAAGAGGCATGATGATGTAATATCTGATTTATGACATACACTGCACACCACTGAGTGTCCATTTATATTGTCTGTTTGGAATGAACCTTGCCTGGAAGCACTGGACTCAATTTTGGGTGTCTAGGAAATTGCAACCTTGCAGATTTCTAAAGGGATGAGGGCTCACAGGTCTAAATTAAGAATTCAGAAACTGCAACCATTTGTTGCATATTTTTTTTACCTAAGTTTTAAAATAGAATAGGTTTTATAAAAAAATCTTAGATGGAATATTTTACTCAGCCATTTCTGTAGTTAACATTTGATAGCCACCTGTTAAAGCAGACAGCTTATACTGACAGCACCACTGCTGGTGCTCAGAGTTGAGGGGTTTTTTTGCAAATGCTATCTGACGAGATAGAACTTTCTACTTCCGTACATGGAGGCAAAAGCCCCACTTTACAACCATTATCAGAGGTAAGGTTGATTATAATTAATTTTTTTTGTAGTGGCAAAAATAAATATGAATCATCAAAGCAAGTTTCATATCCATTTGTCAGTATTACTTAATCCAGAAGTTAAGGTGGCTTACAAAATTATTAGCAATGGCAATTTTTTATCAGTATTGTGTAACATATCAGATTTATTTTATTTAAAGAATTATTTATACCATTAACAGATTCTTATATATATTAATGTGGCTAAAATATGCAGGTTAAATCTATTAACCAAATTATTTATATTATATTAAGCAAGAAAAAATGTGAAACAAATGTAGAGAGAAAATACTACAAGTATACAAACCTAAAACTGTGAGCCATTGTAAAGTACAAGGTAATTAATAAGAAATGTAGCACAACATAATTTTCCATCTTCTTCTCACAATTTTTGTGGTGGTGGTATAATCCTATCTTCCAGGCAGTTAAGCAAAGTTTAGGCTTCCAGCCTGACTTCAATTGATAGACTGTCAAAAGAAGGGATCTATTATCCCTTTATTCTTGGAACCACCAGTCTCTGCCCCAAACCCTTAAGCCCCTAGAGAGCACTGCCTTGTCCTCTAGCCTAGGGCTCACGCAACAGTCTCCCACTCAGGCTGCTAGGAGGCCCTCCAGTAGCAGGCTCGGCACCTCAAACTGCCCACCACCTCTCCTAATGCTCCTTTCCCACCCACCCCCCAAACTCCTCAGTCCCGTCATGTAGCAGAGTTCCAGTAACTCAGGAAAATGGAGACCAAGGTCATTCCTTGAGTTGGTTTCTTGGGGCCACAGCACAGAGCATGCCACCTGGGCTCACTTTTGATAGCAGCAGCTCTTAGTTATTCCCCTAGGTCTCCTGTGTCTCTCTGTCCGTCTGTTCCTACTCTCACCCCTACCCCCAAGCCTAATGGAATGCAACTGGCTATCCTGGGCTTCATGACCTCAAAGTAGGAACCCTTCCTTCAGGGGGTAGATTCGTTTTTTCTCTCTTGTGATGGTGGGATTGCCTGCCCGGTTCCTTCATACAGTCACATGAAGTAATCATTTGTGTAGTTTAGTTGACACATTTTTATAAGTCAAAAGTTGATGTGACTAGTATGTTTAAACCATTAATGTCTTTTTTTTTTTTTTTTGCACCGACCTGTTTTTCTACGGTTTTTTCCTACACATTTGTGTTTATTCACAGACAGACATACATGTGTGTTTGTATGCTGCGTGTGTCTGTGTGTGTATGTGTTGATATGTAGAGTTTTTAGCCTTTGCTTTTCTGTCTTGAGGCTGAGTTTGTGTTGATCAAGCCCTCTTTTTGGTATTTGGAGCTAATTCAGTTTGTGCTTCCCTCCCATTGTATACTTTACATCAGTAGAACATGTAAAGTATGTTTGTGCCCATGATTTCACTGGTTGCTACAGCTTAGATATGGGTGCTAGGTGTAATAGTTTCAGTCCACATAGGTTTTTTTTTCTCTCTCTCTTACAGTTATATGGTTTTGTGTAAGCAGTTAATGTAAATATTGTTACCATTACAGGTCATGCAGTGCTGTAACATTTTTTAAAATGTTGCACCTACTTTACAATTAAAAAATTGGTCACTCACACTTCAATTTTGCCCATAGAGCCATTTCTTTCTCTTTGTATTGAAGCCAATTCATTTTTTTAAATGAAGGCTAGCCCTTCTATGTTAGCAAAATTTTTATTCCCTAAAATAAACTTTTTAAAGAAACAAATCCAAGAATGGAAACAAATGAAAATTTTTTTCTTCTTTGAAGAACATAATAGTCCCTGCTGGAAAAGGAAATCTAATTTTATTTTGTGTCCCTTAACAGGCCTAGGAAGCACAAGGAGAATAAACTAAACCTCTAAGAGGATTTTAAAAATGATTTCAAATGAGTGAAAATTAACTGAGCAGCTTTTGTGTGATTGGTCTTGTTTGTAGCATTCAAAGCAAACCAGGGTTTTTATTTATTTAAAGGAATATTTGTACTTTTTAGTGCCATTATGAATGAAAATGCTTTAAGAATATTCATCCCTTGTGATATCATGGGCCACTTTTAGTCTTTTATTTGGACCCTGACTTTGAGTTTTTGCTATGTCTGTTGTTTAAGTAAATACAGCCTTATTATTTGAACATAACACTGCAGAATTGCAGGAGGAGAAGAGGGCAGTTGTTTCCCTTTCTGTAAGTTTTATGAAGATTCTTATATCCTATGAGGTGACTCATTTCTCATTTTAGACCATGATAGCACATTGTTGTTAACTCTGGTAATCTTCCATGCAGATTGCAGTGTTCCCTCGTAAGTCACAAGCATATATGCATTAAGATTTTAAAATCTAAGATGCTTAAGATGTTGGTGGCATTGCTCTTTCTGAAAAGAAAGCCAAATACCAGGCCTTGCTGAAAATCTGATACCTTGTTTACTTTGCCCATTTATGCCCAAATGGTGTAATGCAAGACTCAAGACTTTTCAATGTAGTATATATCAAAGGAGCTGTGCATTGATTCATTTGGGGGACATGAACAAAAATTATCAACCAGCCAGAACTGTAATATTGAATTAGTTTATCTTTTCCTTTTATTCACTCTATCACATTTGCATTAGCCAAAGAGATAAGAACATTAGTAATTCATACATGTAAACAACCCAGAAATGAATATTAAATCAGTGAGCCAAAAAGCAATAAACAACTCAAGCATGGGAAATCCTGCTAACAGTGGGGAGTCTGATATAGAAAAAATATATAAAAAGTATTATCTTCAAATATGAAAGATTAATTTGTATCTACTGTAAATATGTATTACCAGCCTTATCTGCATTTATACACACTGTGTGTGTACCTCAGTGACCTTTTATAAACCAGAAAAATGGTTGATTTAATAATTTGTTATGTAAATACAAAGTTGTCTATAAATTGGAAAATTTGATGCCAGATGGCTTCATAATATACAAATGTGTTTTGTAACATCATGCCTTTATGGATTAAGTATAAATACACTGGATTGTCTATGTAGAAGTGTAGCAGTTTACATTTCACCTGCATTTTAAGTGGATATCTTTGTCCAAATGGTTATGCTAATAGGAAAAGAAAACGACTTGAACATTTTCAATATGAAAAACAAATATGGTTTTGATTTCACCAAAATTCCTCTCCACACCCAGGAATATGTTCAGTTCCATGCTGAATGCTTTGAGTTATGAGATTTCCATAGGAGATTCTTTGATCCATGACAGGAATCTACTAGGAAAACTCTCCAACAGAATTATTCCTTTTGAGAGACAAGCTACACATCTTTTGTTCTAACATCAGGCAGGGGAAGAGCCCAGCCTTTTATTGCTTTTTAACTTATTCTTGTCTTTGTTTCCACATGTCTTAGAAAGCACCACACAGATGAATAGGGTCTAGTTTTTGTGAGCAAAGGTGGCTACAGAGTGTCACCTCAACCTTGGGCTACTGACTTGGGCAACCTAGGCTTCTCAGCTTTGGTGCTATTGACATTTGGGGCCAGGTCATTTTTTGTTGTGGAGGCTGGCCCTTGCATCATTGAATATTTCACAGCATCCATGGCCTCTACTCACTAGATGCCAGTAGCACCTCCTCCTAAGTTGTGACAAGCAAAAATAACTCCAAACATTACTCCCAGGGTGAGAGGTAGAGGTGGGGTAAGGCAGGGAGGGCAAAAGGAGATTTGAAAACCACTTTGCCTTAACGGAATCAGTTAGGCTTGTGTCTGCGTGAAATATGGGCATATTTGCATGCAGTAATCAAAAGAAACCTGATTCCTGGAAGCAGCCGAACTCCATGCCAAATGAGTGCTTCTCAATCCTTGGATAAAGGAGTAAATACATTAATGTCAGATTTACTTTGAACACATTTGATACTTTGGATCCTAAGACCCAGATGATCATGTTTTGAGAACGCTCAAATAGTAGTTTAGTAGAGATACCTAAATACTCATGGCTCAGAGTTTGCAAGAAAACTGATAGCTCTCCTTGGGTAATACAAGGAGCTTCAGGTGGTGGAAGGCTTCTAGAAGATAGTGTACCTGCCTCCATTTGGCTGAAATGAGGAACTGGGCTAAAGGGAGCATATTATATTTATATATATATATATATTTAGCAGCTTTCTACAGCAGCCTAGTTCAGGTGTCAGTTTTTGTGCAATCATTTTATAAGTTCTGACAGAAGCAGTTCCATAGAGTTTGGTGGTATCATGGATATATTTACTCATTCCATACATCATTACTGAGTGCCACTGTGTGAGTGCACAGTCTGTGCATAGCCGTGGGTATACAATGGTGAATAAGACAAGCCCATTCTCTGCCCTCACAGAGCTAACGAAGGTGACGGCCAAACAAACATGTAAGTACAAGAAAGGCTGATAAGGGATAGGGGAGCACATGGCAGGGCTGCTGACTTCATTTAACAGGGGTGGGGGCTTGAACAAGGATCTGAGACAGATGAATGGAAAATAGGCAAAGGAAGAATGTGTGGCTTCAGGGAGGGTGGAGGAGAGCACGTTTGAGGCAGAGAGAACGGCACGTGCAAAGACTTGAAGGTCAGAAGCAGCAGGAGAGATGAATGGCTGCAGAGTCACAGAGGGCTGGGCAAGTCTTCTGAAGATATTGCACTTAACACGGCAGTAATGGGGAATTATTGTAGGTTTTTAAGGAGGGAGTGATAGGATCAGGTTTGTGTTTCAGAAATATTTAATCTGGCTGCAGCATTAAGAATGGGTAATTGGAGAGGGCATACAATTGAAAAGCACACAATATGTATCTCTCAGTTCAGTACAGCATTGCAAAAAGCATGTGCTTCCTCAAACAATTCAAATAACAGTTCAGACCCACCATCATTCTTCATGTTACATTTGTTGGGCAATTTCCTTCTCAGTCTTGAGGTCAATGTAAACATATATGTGTATATTCATGTTAGTAGTTATGAAGAAATGCTCTCCTGCACACTTACACTTACTGCCAATATTATTCCTTATTTCTTCTACACAAATGGGAAAGCAACAGTGTTCCTACTTTGGTGATTAAAGGTTGGAGATCATTTGAAATCCTGGGGCACTTTGCTAACATTGTATAGGAAGGAAGGCCCGCCAAGCAGAGCACACAGGTAAGTGCAGGTCAGGTATGGGCCTTTGGTGACCTACATGCCTCCCCGCAGGATATGGGAAGCTGCAATGAAGCACTCAGGATGCCAGAGGTACCAGGTGAGCCCTCAGGATTATGAAAGCACAGGATATCAGGACCACAGGCGGTCAGCGCCCAGAACAGGGCCATCTGGCTACCGGGATCTCTGCCCCACAGCAGGGGAGACCACATGGTCTTTCATCATCCACCCCAGCCTGTGATTACGCACATGCTCTTCAGAGTATCCCCAGCCACACTTAGTCACCTCCTACATTCAATAAACAGTGAATTTGAGAGCTTTTTAAGGTTAATTATGTATTTTTAAAAAACAGAGGCAAAGCAATAACAGACACCCAATCCTATGATTCCGAGGCCAGTCAATAGCCCTTCCTCTAGCACAGGGCCCTGTACACAGGAAATGAACCCTCCACCAGGGGCAGCCCATTGGAACAGTTACAGACTGGGCCTTGAAGGCCCAATCTAGATACATTCAAAGCTAGACCATGCTACTAGCTAGTTGTTTGACTTTGGGCAAGTTACTTAATCTATCTGTACTTAGCTTTCAACAAAAGGGGGATGATAATAGCACTTTCCTCATGGGATTGATTAAGGATTGAACGAGATAATGGAGATAAAGCTTTTCATGCCTGGCACGTGGCAGGCACTCAGGGACCATTTATTATTAAACTGCAGTATGAAAGTTTCAGGTTAGCAAAGGGGAAAGGTGTCAAACATAAGGAGAAGATCTGTCTAGAGTGGCTGTATCCTCCTGGGACATCTTTTTTTTTAAGACAGGGTCTCACTCTGTCACCCAGACTAGAGTGCAGTGGGACGTTATCAGCTCACTGCAACCTCTGCCTCCCAGGCTCAAGAAATTCTCCTGCCTCAACCTCCCAAGTAGCTGGGATTATAGGGGTGGGCCACCATGACAGGCTAATTTTTTTTTAGAGTCTCGCTCTGTCGCCCAGGCTGGAGTGCAGTGGCACCATCTTAGCTCACTGCAAACTCTGCCTCCTGGGTTCAAGCAATTCTCCTGCCTCAACCTCCCCAGTAGCTGGAATTACAGGCATGTGCCACCATGCTGGCTAATTTTTGTATTTTTAGGAGAGACGGGGTTTCACCATGCTGTCCAGGCTGGTCTCCAACTCTTGACCTCTTGATCTGCCCACCTTAGCCTCCCAAAGTGCTGCGATTATAGGCATGAGTCACTGCGCCTGGCCTAATTTTTGTATTTTTAGTAGAGACAGGGTTTTGTCACACTGGCTAGGCTGGTCTTGAACTCCGGAACTCAAACGATCCACCCACCTTAGCCTCCCGAAGTGCTGGGATTGCAGACGTGAGCCACCGCATCCAGGCTTCCTGGGACACCTTTACAGGTAGGAGAGTGGTTTACTTGTCTAGGAAAGTTCTGCTGAAAAAGAACAGCATTGTAACAGCCTTTTTTGGTTCTTCCTTTAGAGCTCAAGGTTTTTGGATCTACTACTGAGGGTGTTTCCTAGATGAATTCCACTGTCTATGACGCCACACACAGAAATGGCTAAGGGCAGAGTCAGAATCAGTATAATTCAAGAACTTCTAACCTTCAGCCTGAGCGAAGCTGGAACCAGCTCTATAAATAAATAGCTCAGGACTTTAAAAGTGTAAACAACCTAAAATCAGTCAAATCAGGGAATGCAGAGTTCAGTACAGGGAAAAGTGTATTTTTAACCTGAGAGACTGAAATCTGGGGGCTTAGATCTTGCCACTGACTGGCTCTGTGATCTGTGATTCGGGACAAATCACTAAAAACATCCTGGAGCCAGACTCCCAGGGTGTGGATCTAGTTATTTCTGTAACTATGTGATCAGGCAAATTCCCCTCTCAGTGCTTTAGTTTTACTAACCTGAAAAATGGGGATGATAATAGAACCTACCTCATAAAATTATGTGAGGATTACATAAATGAATATAGATGAAACACTTAGAAGAGCGTCAGGCATATAGTAAGTGCTATGTAAGTTACGTTATTGCTGCTATTATTACTGCTAATATTAGAGGCTGAGCCTCACTCAGTTTATGGGAGTGACACAGCCCTCATGTATCTTAGAGAACCAGCCTTCCGCATGGCGGTCGCTTAGGAGGGTCCTGCTGTTCACATTTAACCATGTAGTTCTCTTCTTTAATTTAAACAGGGATACTCTTGAGAGGAGTAAGATTTTGAACCAATCAAGAGTCTGGAATTTCCCAGAAGATTTGAGAGTAAGAGGGTGAGTGTAAGGAGGTGTTCATAATATCCTAGGATTCGCTGTACTCAAAAGACTACCATGAAAATGAAAAGAGCTAATATATGGAAGAATGCTTTTAAAAGGGAAGGAGAAAAGACTAGTATTCTAAGTGGTAGTATTTTTAAGTGCTATTAGGATTATTATTCATTTCTTAATTGGAAGTTCATGTCTATTCTGTACCTAGACTTTTCCAGTCTGAAGACTTAGGCATTTCTTGCTAAAAGAGGGAGGCAGAATGTGGTCAGCACTGGTAGAGGCGTAGGTTTGGCTGCACTCTTAGCTCCCACGGCAGAGCCTCTGTGGGGTTTCATGTCCTTCCCGCTCCCACTGCAGAACACTGTGTATGAGGAACACAGCCAAGAGGACTGGTGGCCTGAGGCTTTGGTCCCTGAACTGTGACCAGGTTCCCCCAGAACATAGCTTTCCCTACCAAGTTAATCTTAAATAGCTTTGGTGGTCGGAGATAACCTTAGGAAAAATCTCCTGTGACCTTTTACAGACTCTATCTCCCTTTTCCAATCAAATCGAGATTGTTTACAATCAGTGGATTTCTTTGAATTTCTAAATAAGCATGCAGGTCAGGAGCTTGTGATTTCAGGCTAATTCTCACCGTTCTGGTTTATTTGGCAAAATGGGAAACAAACATTCACCAGAGCTGGGAGAAAAAAGCACGCAAGAATTGGAATGAAGAAATGCACTGGGCTGTTTCTGGACAAGTCGTCTGTCTAGGCAAGAGTCAGCAAAGGCAAGAAGAGACCGTTTTCTCCCCTCTTCCCTTGGCTTCCTGGCTCTTCCCAAATGTGCAGGAAATCCTGAAAGCCGTGACAGGTGGGGGTGGTAGGGGAAGTGTGTGCCTTGTACCTTCTAAGGCAACCATGTTGGCTAAGAGAATCAAGACATGACAATGGCCATGATGAAGAGCCTGTAGCTTTCTGAGCAGAGAACACAGTGAAAGAGATGTGTGGTTTCTGTCTCAGAGTAGAGCTTTCCTTTCTCTAAGGCAATGGTTTCCAACCTTTTCATCAGGAATTCCTATCAGTAAGGTAAAAATAAAATTGAGGACATACTATATACATATGTGCATGTGTACTTTATGTGTGCTCTTGAATTAATATATTATGTGTGCTATAAAACACACAAAACAGAAACTAAGAAACACTAAAATGAACTAATAGGTTTATATTTTCCTCCCTTGCCCCAGTGGATTGCCTTGCATCGTGCCCAGGTTGTGTGCATTCAGCTTTGGCAATCTTGGCCTGAGTGACAGAATACTGGAAGGTCCTAGTATGCTTCTCCAATGAGCATAGGCAGTGATGGAAGCAAATCATCAAAAAGAGTTTTTCAAAGAAGAATCCAGGTTTTCCTCTTCAACTGTGTATGATCAATTCTAATTAAATGGCAAAGGAAAGAAGAATAGAAGGAAAGAATTATTGAAAATCTGGTCACTAACATGGAAGCTATGCTTTACATTAGGTTATGTGAATGACCTTGATCTGTCTACAAGCTCAAAGTTTTTATCCAAATATATTTCTCTGGATCTGAGGCAGGGTCACTGCCAGGCTCTGTCACCTGCTTAGGAGAGTCACCTACCCGGTATGCAAGGGAACAACCACAGGGCACACCGAGGCCATTGCAGAACTTCCCAAGCCTGGGTCAGGCCTCCTGACTGTGCACACACATGTGTACTCCACCCACTCCCAGCCTCCCAGCTTTCTTGACAAGTACCCAAGGAGGGTGGCTCTTGGCAGCTCATTCATAAGGTCATGCTACTGTGGAGCAGGAGCTACTCTGTGTTCTATTCTCAGCTCTGTTTTTAGCTGTGTGAGCTTGGGCAAGCGCCTCACTTTTCTGAACCTGAGCTTTTGCATCTGCTTAGGCCCTGCTATTACCCTGCCTACCCTACGGTGTTATCATGAAGTTCACATGAACATACGTATGAGGGTGCTTTGCAAACACTGTAAAAGTGAAGTCATAAGGTATCTCGACTCACGTGTTAAGGCCTTTTCAAGGCACAAAGACAAATGTTTCCCACGGATACTAGAGTTAACCACCCTGAAGCATTTTCTCTTGAGGAGCCCCGCTCTGAGGGAAAATGGCTCATGGCAGATTTTTAATCTGAACCCAGAGCTCTGAAGACTTTATAAGCCTAAAGACTAAACCAGTTGAAAAACAAAAACATCCATAAAGCAATTTGGGTAAATTTCCATGCTTCCAGTTAATGCCTAGGTTTCTAAGGAATCACATTTGTTTGTTCAGTCATTCAAGTATTTATAGATTATCTTAACTCTGAGATAAAGTGGAAAAAAAAGAGCTCATGTTCCAGTGAATGAGAAAGACATGGAAACAGTCATTGAAAATACTGACAGGAACCACAATCCAGGTATGCATTACAAAGAGCTTTGGAACACTGGGAGGCTTAAATAAATCAAGTTAAGTGACTTATGAAAGAATAGGAGCTCAGGCATGGCCAGCAGGGGTAAAAGAGATTCAAGAAAGAGGAAAAGAAGTGCAGAGATCAGGGGTGGGGCTGAGGGGTAACGAGGGGTGGAGAACAGCCTGATTTTCTGAGAACTGTAAGGGATTTAATAACTCTTGAATGTAACGTATGGAAGAAGAGAGGTGGAGATTCAGCCCAGAAAGTAAGCAGAAACCACATCATGGTGGAAGTGCAGTGCCAGCAGTTCTCCCAAGCTAGTAGAAAGTGGAAAAGGGCAGTTGTTCTGCCCTCCAACCCACCCCATTTTCCACAGGAAGATCAGGAAGAGACTGAGAAGAGACTCATCTAAAAGAAATTTTTTTCTTGAAAAGCCATGTATGCTATGTACTAGGCAACGTAAACTCTCCTTGTGCTTCCAAAAATCTTTACAGAAATTGCAAAAAAAAAAAATATATATATATATATATATATATAATGAGTGTGGTGTAATTGCTTCTATTGTTATAGTTAGTTTAGAGGCTGAGTTTTATATTAAGGATGGCTAAGAATCAGCCCATGCTGATGAAGGGGGAACTGATCTCTGAGTTTTTAAATCATGCCCTGTAATGAATAGTTCATGTTACTGACAAAGTGATCAAATTCATTAACTAGTTTTAGTCCCAGTAGGAGCCCTTTATTTCAGGAATTGACATCAGGCCCAATCTGTTCCAGGAAGAATGCATCTCCTCCATTGAGCATATGCTTACCGAGTGCCTATCACACCTACCATATACAGAAACCTCAGTAAGACTAAATTCTGTCTTGAGGGACTGTTCACCTTTTTTTGCCCACTCAGGATACCAGACATCTCAGTCCAGATTTATAACAACTCCTCAAGGAGTCTATGAAACCAACTCCAAGTACTAGTTGAGACTAAGCCAACATTCTTTATGGTAAGAACCAGAGAAATTTTATTCTCTGTGCTTAACAACAAAGAACGTCAAGAATTGTTTCTGTCTCTCCTTCAGAAAGAAAGTGGCTGGCAATCACTCTTGACCTGCCTCGCTGAAGGCACAGTTCTGGTCTGACGCAGGTCACCATTGGGCTTCCTGTGCTATTGTCGTCCAGTATCATCTGCTGCCTCTTGCCAGAGTCTTGGTGGTATGTCTCAGCCTTTACATGAAACACAGCCATGAAACGCTAAGTGCCAATCGTTTCCTATAAACTGCTTTGATTTCCTCCATGAAGCACTTAAAAAATCGGGTATTGTGGTATTTATAGCTTCCTGTTTCTGCCACCTATGCATTCTGATGATTCTTGCGCTTTCTCTTTGGAGATGGATAAACATTCGCAGCACCAAAATAGGCAAGGGCTTTGTACCCTTTTTCATGGAAAGAGTTGGTTATGTTTAGCTTGCAGTCATAACTTAAAAAGGAGCCCTTGTTGTATAGAAACGTGGATGCCGTGACACCTCCAGTGCAATATTTTTAAGCCTCTCCCTGCCATTGGTCACTTAATTAGTACTGTTTAATCACTGTGGAATATTGTTTCTGTCTTCTAGAAGCTCATAATCTATGTCAGAAGATTAGACATGCAAGTGTCTGTTGAGGTAGCTGGAGAGTGACGCAGGAGAGAGGAAGGAAGGCCAGCGGCACAGAACCAAAGAGGGGAGATTTCACAGAGGAGCCTCAGTGATGTCGGGGGGTCAGGAAGATAAAGGACCAGACAGTTATGGATTTTGTTTCCAGGACATAAATAGGAATTTCTAGCAAATACACCCAGGTGAATGTGTAGAACTGGCAGTCAGATGCAAGGGGTTAAGGAGGTAGAGAGGGAGCAATGCCATATAGAAAGATTATCCCTTCAACATGTGCAGTGAAAGAAATCATGGTGAAAGGAAAGTCTGGATTGAGGTTGTTTGGCAGGATGGTGCAGTAGGCATACTCAGGGGCTTCTGCTCTACCTGCTCTCCCTTCTCACAGTCTACCCCTACCCACGTGCCTGCTGAGTGGAAAGAGAACTGGTTATCCCAACAGTTATTCCAAGCTCCCAGCCTTGGATAATTGGACCAAGACGGGCACCTGATTTGAGGAGGGCCAACCTCAGTTTCCAATGACATATCACCTGACTGGGCTCAAAAAGGTGAATATGGAACAATCGGATTCGTTCTCATAGGAACCCCAAACCAAGAGGCACGGAGAGGAGACGCTCTTCAGGAATGAATTTTTGAGATGAAAGTCAAGTTGATGAGAATGAAGTGGCTGTTATCAGGTTGTGTGTATGCATAAGTCATGGGGAAGCACAGGAAGTAGCTGGGAAAGAGAGCAACAGACACAGGGAGGAAAGTGGAGAAGCTGGGAACAAGAAAGCATGCTCATCCTAGTGCTTCATGTATGCCAAGGGCTGCACTAGGTCCTTCACATTCAATTTCCTCAGTTATTTCTCATAGCAATCTTAGGGCATGGATGCTATGATTACCCTCATTTTACAGATGAGAAACCGAGGCACAGACATAGTGTGCCCAAAATGACTCTCCAGAAATCCATGATGTAAACTAACTGGCTGGTTCCCAAGTTCTTGCTTTTAGCCACCATGACTTACTGCCTCTCAAAAGGGAGATAAGGTACAAGTGATCCCTGAAGCCACCTGAGATCCAGCCCTTCCTAAACTCAGGTACTCAGATTTATCAGATTTTCCAGAGATCATCTGATCTCATGGTCCTGAATGGGTTTCAGTTCCTGGCAAGCAGAAGAACCCTAACCAAACAGGATAAGGAGATTGAGCATTCGGGGTGGGAGAGAATGATGTTAGAAAGAGGATTATTGATGAAGCTGACCCACCTATGAGGAAGCACAAAGAGATGGGATGCATCGATAGGGAGAGATTTTTCTTCTCTGATAGCCAAAAGTAATCAGCTTAGTTTTACCATCAGGTACCCACAGTGCTACAGGGTAAGTCAACTACTTAACCAAACCCAGAGGGAGTGGCACATAACCCAGCAGCAGTGCCCTTCCACCTGGCTCTGCCACCAGCATAGTGGGTAAGGTTGGGGTTGTTGTGCCTCCTCCCTTCCAAGTTTTCATTTCTCTGTCAATAAAAAGAGGATGATGACAAAAGATGGAGAGAATGTGACTTACTAGGACTCTGGGGGAGGCTTGGGAAATGCCGATTACCATGATGGAGCTGCCCCTGGGGGCAGCCAGACCCAGGCTTTCCAGAAATGGTCTTGCAGAGGGAGATTTGCATGACAGAAGTTTACCAGGGAAGGTTCTCGGGCTCAGCACTTGTGAGGGTAGACAGGCAGCAGGACATTGAGCAGAGGGGGAGGTGGTAGCATAGTCATCAGCCAGTTCCGTGGGGAACTGGAACTGGGGTGGCTTTTCACATCGCCCCAAAGGGAGGCATGAGGGCTGTGCTTTGTACCCCACCTCCCATGGGGAAGTCACTGGGTAGTAGGATGCCCTGTTGGGTGACGCCGCTCCCTTCAGTCTGGGGCAGTTCCTAGGGAAGGGCTCAGCTGTGAGAGCTTCTAGGGGTAACATCCCATGCAGATAGAGGACAAGCTCCTCAGTCCTGAAGGGGAACTGGGGGGGAGCAGCACAGCATCAACTGCGCACAAGAACTGGGCTGCACTTCCCAGGGGCCAAATAAGGAAAGGGAGCCCTGGCTCTGGGGAAGATGAGAAGCTGAAGGCCAGGAGGAGATTGCAGAAGGTTGTTGCATGCAGATACAATCCTGTTCTGTCTCCACCTGAAACCATCTGGAAGTTAAGTGACTAGGGAAAATGCTGCATGTGTCTGGGTGTGAGTGTGGAGACTGTAAAGGGAGGACTTCTGTAGCTGGTCTAAGGCCAGCAGGCCTGAGGAAATTAGCAAGGAGTCAGAGAGAAGATGGTGACAATTAGGTGGGAAACTGTAGGGAGGCTATAGAATTAACACTTTGGGCTAAGTTAACCTAAGCCCCTAGTATCATATTAGACAAGGATACTTTTCCAAGCGTTCGGTGGGGTTTTGAGGATTTCAGCCCTGCAAGAGCAGGATATATCTGTTCCCACCCCATGCCAGGGGCTGTGGAAAGAGTTCCTGACAACTGCACCAGGCCTGATTCAGGTAACAGGAAGAAATGTGGGAGAGGATAAGCCACCACCCAAAACAGCTTCACTTCAGAGAGTTAAGAGAGTTTTATAGACTGAATCATGTCCTCCCCAGAGTCATACCCTGAAGTCCTAATTCCAGCGTGACCATCTGCAAGCCAAGGAGAGAGGCCTCAGGAGAAACTAACCCTGATAATGCCTTGATCTTCGACTTCCAGCCTCCAGAACTGTTGCTGAAGCCACTCCAGTCTGTGGGATTTTGCTATGGCAGCCTGAGCTAAGACAGGGAGACAGGCCACCCACAAGCTGAGAAGGTGGGTGCCAGAAGCAAAACCAACCCATGTGTCCTCACCTTCCTCTCCCTGCTCTTTCTTGCCCCACAGTCTCTGATTCTGGAGGGACTGCTCAGTGGCCAGGGGATGCCTGGTAGAGGAACGTCTTTCCCACTTCATGTGAATGCTTGATCCATGTAAAATGCCAGAAGTCAAGAGCTCCGGGGTTGCTTTGCACATCTGCAAGCACCAGCTTCTGGTCTGGCTGCACGCACTTGACTCAGAGGGAAAGGAGCGGCTTCACTTGCAGGCCTCCTCGTCCCCCACTGCTGGCCTGGCTGTCACCAATGTCACTGACCTGAATTCAGTTTTCAAAGGAAATGTTTTTCATGGTGATTCTTTTGGTTCCAGTTCAGAACCTGGATAAAAAGTATGCTCCAATTTGAGAAAAATACCCAATTCCCAAATCAAAACTGAAATCTAGAAAGGTGAAAGAGTTGATTCTCTGGGCCTCCTTATCCGAAAAATAAGGTAGTTGCACTAGATTTGTGGGTTTTCTTTAAAAGTTTTTTTTTTAACCACAAGAAAACTTTCTTCAAAAGAAATGTTACCAGGAAGCAGAAACAAAAGAGGGGCCTAAGGGTTGAGCTGCTTGATCAAAAGGGGAGAGAAGAATTCAGTTTCAGAATCTTGCCCTCCAATGCAGGGCTTTGCAAAGCAGAGTCTAAAAGGCATTTTCCTCTCATTGCCTACATGCTCCTCCAGCTTCCTGTCTGAGGATCCATGAAGAGTCAGTATTCCCATACACCCGGCTGTAACCCCAACAGGCGCCTACTTTGGAACTAGTCACTGGGAACATGGGCCATCCCCAGCAGGAAGCAGGTGCAGGGCTCGTCAGGGGCAAGCAAGCCTGGGCCCAGGTGAGCTTTCTCAGCTCCTTCTCCCAAACTCTCCATCCAGGCACCAGTGCTGACCACAGGGAGACGGAGGGCTGGGTGGGGAGAGGGCTCAGGGAGGTGGGCTTATTGAAATTTCTGCACATAGAAACAGGAGGGGTGGCTAGAAAGTAGTACATTCTGTCACAAAGAAGGTGGAAGCAGCAGATGAGAATTTGCTCACTTCCCAAGACCAAAACCACTTGGAATTAAAAAATGTGGTACCTACACACCATGGAATACTATGCAGCCATAAAAAAGAATGAGATCATGTGCTTTGCAAGGACATGGTTGGAGCTAGAAGCCATCATCCTCAGCAAACTAACACAGGAACAGAAAACCAGAGACCACGTGTTCTCACTCATAAGTGGGAGCTGAACAACGAGAACACATGGACACAGGAAGGGGAACATCACACACCGGGGCCTGTTAAGGGGATGTGGCAAGGGGAGGGAGAGCATCAGGACAAATAGCTAATGCATGCTGGGCTTAATACTTCGGTGACAGGTTGATAGGTGCAGCAAACCACCATGGCACACGTTTACCTATGTAACAAACCTGCACGTTCTGCACATGTATCCTGGAATATAAAGTAAAAAAAAAATTTTAAAAACAAACAAACACTTGGAGACTCTCCCCAGGGCCACCTCTGCCACGCACCTTCAGCCTCTCCTTCTCTACCAGCCTTTTCCAACCATCAGGCAAATGTGTCTCTCCTTGTGAAAGATCAAACAAAACTCAACAAAAAGACCTTCAGCCCTTTGTTTCCCTCCTTGCTGACAGCTTTTTGAAAGTGTGCCTACAATTGTCTCCATCTCCTCATCCTGTATTCACTTTCCAAATGTTCTTTTCTGCATGTGCACGTCTAGATTCCTCCTTCTTTTTTGGGTTTGCATTGCCAATTCCCTGTCAGTTGCTTATTTTTGTGACTGGGTCACCAGTGCAGAGGTCGTGACCTTGGGCTTGTGTCTTTGCAGGAAGAAGTTGAGACAGGCTTATGCAGTGCCCATCCATTGAAATCAAGCACACTAAGCTCACCATCAGCCTCTTTGGTGGGTCCATTACTGCTTATCTCCCATTCCCTTCACAGCACCAGAACTTCAACACCAGCCACCTCTTAAAGTCACCCCTCCCTGTCCATTGCCCTGTCAGTGAAGAGCAGCTCCCTCCACCAGGAGGTCTCCCACTCCCTTTCCCTGAAACCAGTCACTGCCTCCCTAACATCCCTTAATTCTCTCCATTCCCACTGCTGCTGCCCTGTTGAGCCCACCATCACCTCCTACCTGCATCACTGCTGATGCGGTCATGACTTCCCAACTGGGCTCTCAGCTCTGGTTCACTCCTCTCTAGCTAGGAATCCACATTGCTGCCAGAGTGAGTAACAGATCTATCAAATCTGACTCTGCTGAGTAAAACTTCAGGGATAAAATCTCAACTCCTGAATGTAGCTTGAATTGTGTCCTTCCAAATTAATATGTTGAATCCCTAACCACCAATGTGACTGTTTTTAGAGCTGGAGCCTTTCAAGAGGACATTAAGGTTAAATGTGGTGAGATGGGTGGGGTCCCAATCTGATAAGATGAGTGTCCTTATAAGAAGAGGGTGAGACGTCTGCAGGGTGTCATGCACAGAGGACACAGCAAGAAGGTGGTCCTTTGCAAGCCAAGGAGTGTGGCTTCAGGAAAAGCCAACCCCACCAGTCCCTGAATCTTGGACTGTGAGCCTGCAGAGTTGTGAGAAAATAATGTTGCTTAATTCTGTTATTATGCCATGTAATCTGGTATTTTGTGAAGGCGGCCAAGCTTCCTGGGACAGAGGCCCTTCATATGCTTTGCCCCACCTTCTGTCTCCACCCAGCTCTTGGGCCTGCTCCCTTTCTTGCCCATGCTCCAGCCAGCTGGAGCTGCAGGCATGTCCTTCAATGTGCCACACCTTCCCTCAAATCAAGCTCTCACCATTTCCTCCAAGTGGACATGCCCTCCCTGCTCACCATCTCTACCACCTGAATGGCTTCCATAGGCATATTGGATGTGGGCTTCAGACAGCTGTCTAGAATTATCTCCACTTCCTCATCCCACTTACCATTTTTCTTTTCCATGAATTAATGAGTCTATAATTTTTCTTAATTTATACCGATGGTTCTTTACAGTTGTATCATTTATTCTCCTGTGTCCTCTGTGGTCTGTATCCTTCTCCTTCAAACTCATGTTAAAACTTGCCTACTCCACACCATATGCAAAAATCAACCCAACATGGACCAAAGACTAAGTGCAAGTATAAAATTCTACTACTCTTAGAAGAAAATATTGATATAAATCTTTATTACCTTGGATGAGGAAGCTTTCTCTTTGTTTCTTTTGTTTTTGTTTTTTAGATGTAACGCCAAAAGCATGAGCAAGGAAAGAAAATATAAACTAGATGCCAACGAATTAAACCTTTGTGCTGCTTTAAAGGATACCAATAAGAAAGTGAAAAGACAAGCCATAGAATGGGAGAAAACTTTTGCAACTAATATATCTGATAAGGAATTTGTATCTAGAACATATGAAAAATGATTACAGCTCAGTAATAAAAAAGGCAACTTAATAAGGATGCATAAAGTGTCTGCATAGACACGGAAGATATACATGTGTCCAGTAAGCACATGAAAAGATGGTCGGCGTCATTAGCCGTCAGGAAAAAGCTCATCAAAACCACAAGGAGACACTACTTCCCACTCGTTAGGATGACTCTAATTTTTAAAAACACAGATGAATCAAGTGTTGGTGAGGATGTAGAGAAACTGGACAATATTGGGTGTGCAAAATGGAGCAGCTGCTTTGGAAAACAGTCCGGCAGTTACTCAATTTGTTAAACACAGAGTTCCCATATGACTCAGCAATTGCCCTTCTAGATACACTCCCAGGAGAAACAGAAACATGTCCACACAAAGACTTGCACATGAATGCTCATGATAGCATCATTGTGAATAGGCAAAAAGTTGAAACAAGCCAGATTTCCATCAACTGATCAGTGGATAAACAAAGTGTGGTATATCCAGACAATGGAATATTATTTGACAATAAAAAGAAAGTCCTGATACGTGAAACAACATGAATGTAACATTGAAAACATTGTGGGAAGTGAAGGAAGCTACAGAGGACTACATGTTACGTGTTTCCATTTATGTGAGATGCCCAGACAAGGCAAATCTGTAGAGGCAGAAAGAAATGAAAAGGGTCTAAAGCTGGTTGTGGTGAGGAGTACGTAACTCTGTGACTATACTAAGACATTGAGTTGCACACTTATTTATTTATTTGTTTGTTTGTTTATTGAGACTGGGTTTCAGTCTGTTGTCCAGGCTGGAGTGCCATGGCATAATCTCAGCTCACTGCAAACTCTGCCTCCTGGGTTCAAGCAATTCTCAGGCCTCAGTCTCCCAAGTACCTGGGATTACAGGCATGCACCACCACATCCAGCTAATTTTCGTATTTTTAATAGAGACGAGGTTTCACCTTTTTGACCCAGCTAGTCTCAAACTCCTGGCCTCAAGTGATCCTCCTGCCTCGGCCTCCCAAAATGCTGGTATTACGAGTATGTGACACCGAGCCCAGCCAAAGTGTACACTTTAAATGGGTGAATGGTATGATATGTGAATTATATTTCAATAAAGCTGTATAAATTTTTTTGTTGGGGGGGCATGCTGGCTCACGCCTATAATCTCAGCACTTTGGGAGACCAAGACAGGTGGATCACCTGAGGTCAGGAGTTCAAGACCAGCCTGACCAGCATAGTGGAACACCATCTCTACTGAAAATACAAAAATTAGCCAGGGGTGGTGGTGCACACCTGTAATCCCAGCTACTAGGGAGTCTGAGGCAGGAGAATTGCTTGAATCTGGGAGGGGAAGGTTGCAGTGAGCCGAGATCATGCCACTGCACTCCAGCCGGGGTGACAGATCCAAAAAAATTTTTTTTGCCTGCCTAATTAACCCTAGGAGCAAAGGTCTGATCCTGCTTTAATGGAGGAAAAAAAATTGATGATTAATTCATAGTAAAGGGTTAGTGACTAATTATATCCTGCTATACCTTTCTTTCAGACTGCAGGCTCTGGAGAGGCTGAGGGAAGGAAAGACAGAGTAAGCCTCATACTAAAACAATGAAGAAACAGGACATGTTTCATTCATATGAAAGAAAAGTTGAAACGTGGGTTGGAGAGGAAGAAGTGGTACCCACATTGTGGGCCAGCCTCGGGAGCGGGGCTGTGAATGAGAGCGTGGCTCTCTCCAATTGCAGTCGTGGCCCAAGCTTGGCACATTTGTAAGGCTCTTGATGCGTATTAGCAGTTTGTTTTTCAAGACTGGTACCACTGGTACCCTCCTCCTCTGGACTTGCTTACAGATAGTGTCATACTCTTCCTTCCTTTTTAGCTATTCCCCAAAGAGGACAGGCTCAGAGCATTGAAAATGTACCCAGGGCTAAGGACGGGAACACCCAGATGTACACAACCATCTGGGGTTGTGACCTAAACTCACCATTTGGTTCAGGAACAAAATTCCTCAATAGTAAGAAAAGAAAATCTGCAAGGAAAATAAACCAAACCAATTGACATGGCCGTGGATAGCCGTATCTTAGACCCCAGATTTCCAGTGCCCTTCCCTATCTGCTCCTCACATCCACACGGGACAGCGGGCAGGGATTAGAGCTCCTGCTCCAGATGAGGACAAGGGACACAAAGAGGTGACTTGCTTGCCCAAGGTTTCAGGGAGGAGACGTGGACCTGGACTTGCTGCTGCTGTTTCTCCTCTGCACCCTCACTTGCCTTAGCTGATCTACTCCTTCTTTCCACACGTATCTACTGAGAACCTGCAACACTCCAGGTATGGTGCCAAGCCCTGTTGATACAAAGTGGAACCAAACGGCCTCTGCCCCCAGACCACTGCAGCCACGCATCCCTAACTCATGCTCTCCCACCTGCTGCTTGCTGTGTGTGTTTGGAGGCCATGCAGACCCCACCACCCCCGTGTGCCCCAAACAGAGCTTGTGCACCCCCTGCCTCCTGCCCAGCTGCCAACCTCTCCCCATTCTTTTTTCTCCATCCACAAACCAGAAAGCCAGAGGTATCCTGGACACTTCCCAGTCCCTCTCGCCCCACATCCTCCCCACAGCAGGGCCTGTGAGTGCTGCAGAACTCCCCCGGAGAGTTTTCCAGCAGTCCCATGCTGACAGTGGATGTGACATTCACAAGCAAATTCTTTCTGCTCTTGCCAGAAGTTGGAGGTTCCTGGGTCCCGAGAGCCAGGCCGAGCACCAAGGGACAATTTCACTGTGCTTTAAAGAAATGCAGCCAGTCTAGATCTTAAGTAGACTTTAATTAAAGGAGTGAAATTAGGCAATAATTTTAAATGACAGAATATTTGTAAAATATTAAATGTGTTAGAGTTGATTTTGAGCAGGTAAAATCTCTCCCCACTTTTTATATCATTTTTTTCTTCTCTTTTTAATTAAACCAAACTATTTCTAGAGACACATAAGAAGCTCTGCCATTAACTGCTGTGTGGTATTGGATGACCTCAGTTTCTCCATTATTCATACAAGATCATCAAACTCCACAATCTCTAAGTCTCTTCCAGGGCTGGAGTTTATCTTCTACAACCTCATGAGTTCCCCTGAGAGGTCTTTGTCCCAGGCACTATGAGGAGATGCAGCCAGAGCAACAGATGTGAATCGTGGCGATCAGAATATAAGCGCTCACAAAGACCCTCTGCAAAGGAACCCTGGCATAAACCTATGACCAATTAAACCTTCTGGGGTGGACCAGACTTGCAGAAACCCACCCCAGATAAGCGAAGTGCTGAGCAGGTTTTGAGGGAGGGCTAAGGTGTGTTTCAGCCACAAAGAAGGTACTGGTAGAGAAAAAAACGTGTGGCGTGTGTAGGTCAGGCCTGGCTTAGCCCAGGCTCAGCTTCCCACTACCCCTGTGTAACCTGGAATCCAGATCTGCATATCCCCTCCTGTGAATGAAAGTCTCTTGGGAGAGCAGACCAAGCTGGTCCCTTTGATTGCCAGTCTGAATATCCGGGGCATCCTTGAATAGACATCCTTGAAATGCACTCGCCCCTAGAAAAGGCTCCATGGCTGCCCCTTCCGCAGCCCAGGCTGGTGCTGCTTGGACTCCAGGCCCCTGGGCTCCACTGTCCACCTGCAGGTCTACTTTCCATGGGTCTAGCTTTGTCTTCCTCTTACTGCTTTCAGAGATGGAGGCCTGACTTTCCCCACAGCTCCAAGGCTGACTCTGGAAAGCTCTTAATTCAAAGAAAGAAGCCTAAAAGGGCCAAGTGGATAGAATTGGGTTTATGTGGAGCCTAAACCTGGTTAACAGGGGGAAACCTAAGGAACCGACGGGGAGACTTCCATGCCACTCTTCATTTACCTGACAGATCATTCCTGTTGGCCTTGCACCCCCTCTCAGGAGAAACCACAGGATCAGGAAGGCAACCTGGAGGAAGGATGTTGAGATTTCATTTAGAAGGGCCCCTTTGCATGTCTGGCCATGCTGCCAAAGACCCCTGCTAGGGAGGAAATGCAGCTACCGGCACTTTAGATAGGTGACATCCCCCACCTGACACACACTGACATCACTCCTGCTGCCACTCTGAAATCTCCGCCAACAGGAGTGTTTGGCTTCAGACATAGGGTCTCCAGAAATTATCTGTTAAAATGCAAATGTAAGTGTAACTCTCAATCCATAAACCCAGGAGTAGCAGAAACGAAGCATTCCTTCATTCTCATTAAATTTACTTAATTTTGAATGCATCTTACACTCCAAATTCTGCAGGACTGGTGGAAAATTCAACTCAGTCTTTTTTGGGGCACTTGCAAAGGTCCCAGAGCCTAGCTTGTCACAGGAGCCCTGCAGGGCTTCAAGTGGTACCATGTCTGCAGGTGTCTCTTCTAAGCCAGAACACTTGGCCCAGTGTGGGGTCATGCCCACCCCAGGGGGCTGCCAGGAGAAGAAAGAGATGGGGACTCACTGAACCCACAAACCTCCTCTCTCCCCCAGGTCAAAAGGAGCAAACTGCTTTTCCATGTGACCCTCTCTGTTTCCTACAAGGCACTGCTCTCTCTCCTTCTCACTTTTATTTCCTCATCTTCCCAAAAGACTTTTCAAAAACAAAAGCAAAAGTGGCCACTTGCTTGAAAAAAAAGAATAAAGAAATGAATTAGGAGACTCCATAGAACAGGAAGAAAACCATAACATTTTCCTTCAAATTATCAGACCACACACATCTAAACCCGAAGAAACGATGAGAAGGTGCTTGAATGCCACCTTCACCTCTTAGCAAGCCTCCTCTAAGACTCCCCACAGCAACGCTCTGGCCTAGGCAGGCCATTAGCCCAGGGCCCCCAGCTAGGAAACACGGAGTCAGGGGTGCCACCTGCACTCTCCCATCCTGCCTCTATCCCTAAGAGGAGAGCAAGGCCAGGAAGTGTCCACCTGGGGCTTCTCCTGGGAGAAAGATGGTGGGTGGGGCAAGCCCAGTAGACTAAGGGAAAATTCGAGATACAAACTCTGTCTGGTTGGGGGGCTGGAGGGGCCAGCAAGCCTGGGGAGTCAGACAGGAGGCAGCTTAGTGGGGGGCTAGCCTCCCTAAGGAGTCAGTTCACTGAGTGATTTGTCCTGGATTCGCTGCCCCGACAACAATCCAGTAGATGGAGGGGCAGAGGGAGACAGCTGCAGAGCACATGGCGGTCAGGAGAGCCAGCCTTTGCACCCTCGCCTCCTCTGCTAAACTGGGAGCTTCTCGTTTATTATTCCTGGCTCCCCATCTCCCTGACCACTCCCTCCACACCCCCACCACAAGAGTTCTGGAACCACTGGGTGGGGAAAGACCTTCCTCCTCCAGAAGGGACCCAGGCTCCAAGATTACGGAGTTTCCTTGCTTCTCAAACCAAATTCTCACCACTATAATTCTGGGCATTAAACAAGTGTTTTTCAAAGAATGGCCCATGGATCAGCCCCTCAGCCCCAACTGAGGAGCTCATGTAAAATGCAGATTTCCTGTAACCACCCCAGAACTACCAGGTCCCAGTCCTTGAGGTGGGGCTTCAAAACTTGGGTCTGAAGCACGCTGCCCAGACCAGGTGACTGACACCCACTGATGCTGGAAGGCTGGGAAGCTCCCTGGACTCCCTAACTCTGCTCTTCATGTGCGTCTCTGTGCAGACATGTGCGCATGCATGTGTGTGTGGAGGTGTTTGTGTGTGTGCCGGTCTGCGTGTGTGTGCAAGTGTGTGTCTCTGTGCATATGTATGTGTGTTTGTGTACACATGTCTGAGTGTGTCTTTGTGCATGTGTGCATATATGTGCATGTGTCTATGTGTTTGTGTATGCATGTGCATGTATTTGTGTGCCTGTGTGTAGGTGTCTGTGTGTCCATTTGCTCATGTCTGTATGTGCATGTGTGTGTCTATGTGTCTGTGTGTAATGTGCACATGTGTGTCTCTGTGTGCATGTGTGTGTCTGTGTGTACAAATGCACATGTGTGTCTGTGTTTGTGTATCTATGTGCCTGCACATATTGTGTGCATGTGTGTGTGTCTGTGTGTCTGTGTACATGTGTGCATGAGTGCACGTGTGCACCGCTCCGGATAAGCCCTCCTTCCTGTCAGCGCCCTCTCTCCCACAGCCCAGCTGGATTTGTCTGTCCCTGGGAGTGCTCCCACAGGGAATGTTGTGCCTCCAGGCTCTTGTTGATAGCAAGCTAAAAATGCAACTGTTGATGTACCCAATTTAAGATTAAACTCTTCCCATCCTCATGCATACCCTTGCCAGTCAGCTGCCTCCTTCAGTGACCTCTAGATGTCACAAACAAGCCAGGTTTTTTAGCTGCTGGTGCCCTTAGAAAAGGAGGCTCTTCCCAGCTACCTGCAGCCTGGGGTGGGGGGTGTTGTTCAGGCAAGAGCAGGAGTGAGGTGGGCTAACCACCAGCTGCTCTAAGGGGCCTCTGAGCACCGGGCAGCAGGCCCTGCTCCACCCCCAGCCCCAGCCCCAGTGTCCACTGGCTTCTACCAGACAGGCTTAAGGCAGGGCAGTGCCCCCCCTCCCCGACATCCCACGGGGACACCGAAAGTTAGAAACGCAGCAGGGGTAGAGAATGGAGAAGCCCCTCCTCACCTCCTCTGAGGTCAAAGACCCTCATTCCCCATCGGCTTCTCAGACCCCAAGAGGAGCTGCAAACAAGCACACATCGGGTCTCTTACAGCCTCAGCTGTCATCGTCAAGCACGGGGGACACTGACGCGTGCCCCATCAACATTTGTTGAGTGCCGACTGTGTGCTCTTGTAGGTGCTCTACAAGACATTGTAGTGTCTTGTATGCTATAATGTGTTGCTGACACTATAATTACAGTGATCAGGTAATGGCCACGATGGCTAGGAGCATCAGCTCATTTGAGTCTACAACTGCCCAAGGTGGCAGGGACTGCAATTGAATAGAAGGGATTCTGTGGCCTCGCAAGGCCTGGGACAGTGAGTGAGCAATGGAGCTGGCATTGAGCCTCGGTAATGGAGCCAGGGCCCCCGCCTCACACCCCATGGTCTCAGGGAAAGAAACAAAGCTGACAGTGGCTGAGTGCCAACTCACCGAAGACTAATGAGTGCTTAAGTGTGGGAGGCACGATTCGAACCTGGAACAGTCCGATGCCAAAGCTCAGTCACTTCACGTTGTACCTCAAGGTGCTTCCTGCCGAAGCAGTGGTCAGAGACAGCAGTGGGCCATCCTGCCTAGGAGGGGCGGAGGGCTGTGCCCCAGGCTGCAGGAGAGAGTGGCTGGGATGGGAGGGTTGGGGAGGCCTGGGCCTGGGCTCAGTCTCCACGAACTCACAGCTCTACTGCCCAGGCTCAGAAAGCGTGCAGGCCTAAGCACAGCCCAGAGACCCATAGCTCACCCAGCTCCCAGGGACAGACCTGAGACACCTTGCACGCCCACCAGTGAGGTCAGCACAAGGACTTCTGACCACTTCCTGGTGATCTCCATTCCAGAGGCATGGTCTGGAATGGTGATGAGGAGGCCTCTGGCCCAGGCTTGCTCGGGGGGCTGTGAGGACACTAAGCATTAGGGGATTTCTCTTTCAGGGCCTGAGTCTGAGGACTTCCTCTGCAAGGAAGCAGCAGCCCCTCCGGATTTCTGGGCAGGTTGGGCGAGTCGCCAGAGAACTCCATAGTATCCTTGCCTTTTCTCACCCAGTTCATGCTACAACTGATAGAAAAAAAAGGAAAAGAAAGAAAAAGAGAAAGAGAAAGAGGGAAAGGGAGGGAGGGAGGAAGGAGGGAGCTTTCCACATGAACACGGGCAGCCCAAACACTGGGCTGGTGGCCAGAGGCCAGGCTGGGCTGGGCAGCTGGTTCTCAGTCTAAGCGAAGGGTCTCCAGACATTTTTGATAGTGCCAACCCCTCAGTGAACACTTCCTGAGCAGGCACCCACATTGTGTGCATATTTTTTATTCAGTGACATGTAAATACACATACTATATTATAAACTATAACCAATAACATATTAATAATATAAAATGTACACTAAGATGGTAACATTAAAAATACATACAAGGGGAGTTCTAACATTTTCTTCCTGAGCTCACTGGATTGGCTCAGGCTTCCCTGGCTTCAGCAACTGCTGGGCACTCAGGGGCGCACAGACACCCGAGCAGACACGGTATTGTGCCAGAGGCACTGGAAGCCACAGTAGACAGGACACATCTTCATGGGGCATCGGTCATACTCGCTGTGGGTGATTCAAAATACTTTAACATAGACATAAACACCGTAGTGTTATGCAGGAGGATGTACCACCCATGCGTGTTGTGAAGTTCAGGTAGGAGGGCTCGGAGGAAGCATCCGTGCTGTTGGACACTCTGCGATCTGGGCCAGATCACCAAGAGTGTGTCTGCTTCTGAGGTAGGGGCACTTGGCGAAAACATTTCTAAAACAGTGTGCCAAGTGGAGGCTGTGAGGCCCGAAGGTGAGGAGTTTTAAGAAACTTGGAGTTGCTGGGTGGCTGAGTGTTAAATGAGAACATTGTCCTTTACCCTAAGTGAGCTTTCACTCACTCACTCACTTATCCACTCATTTAACAGCTATCTTCTGAATGCCTACTCTAGTCCAGGCACCATGGAAGATGTTCGGCCAGTTATTTGGGAAGAATCGCATCTTAATAGTATCAGATATGGGGAGAAGGAAGGGACAATTATGTTTGGAAATAGGAGTAATGGTTCCTCTAAATCCCAAATACTCTTATGTAGCTTTCTCCCTAATTGCAATGATGGTTACAGAGAAGATGATAAAGGAGAAATACTTTGAAATAAAAATTGATATTTATTTGCAAATTAAACTAAATTATGAGCATAATTTATTCCTTCAGAAAATATGAATTGAGCCCCAGTGTATGCCAGGACTTGTGCTGGGCGTGATGGGGGGGGACAAAGATGGTTCCGAGGAGAGCTACCCACACGGGAGCTTGGTAAGAGACAGGAGGCGGTGCGGAGGAAAAGCCTGGGATGAATCATCGGCGCTTCAGGACTTCCAAGCGGGGAGTGGTGATCTGCACTGTACACTATTAGTGGTGTAGTTACTCTTTCTCTCCTAAGATTTCATGATGCTTATAAATAAATACGATAACCAGAACAATGGCTATACCATGAAGGGCCGTGAGCAAGTGGCTGGTTCACCAATGTTCGTCATCAACAACATCTCAGCAGCTCAGACTTAGGACGGTGATGAGCCTCATCACACTTGCACAGATGAGGCACAGACCCTGTCTGGAAAACACAAGCTGCAGGCATACATGTGTCTGTGTGCTGTGCTGGTGTTGCTGGAAATACAGTTGGGGAGGTGATGCTCACTGGATTAAACCTGTGATGCAGAGAAGAGTTGTAAGATCTGGTGAGTCGGTTAACTAGAATGGAGGGGACTGGGAAGGTGGGTTGTATGTGTGGGTCCTCTCTTCCCCTCTGTTCCCCACCACAGACTGTTCCCCAGCCAGAAGCACCTGATGAGCCTTTACAAGTCCTCGAAACTAGAAGGATTACAGAGAGAGAGAGAGAGAGAGACAGACAGAGAGATCACATGTGGATGGTACCACAATTATTAAGAAGGGACTCCAAGCTCACACCTACTGGGGATGGCCTCATTGCCATCTCTGGATCCAGAGGCAAATTATCATTAGCAGTTCTATTAAGAAAAAGGGCTAGAGAGCAGGGGCAAGAAATCACGCTTGCAGTTGCCTTTCAGGGAAGATGTACTAGTTTGCTAGGGCTGTCATAAGAGAGTACTATGGATTAGGTAACTTAAGCAACAGAAATTTCTTTTCTTACAGTTCTGGAGGCTAGAAGTCCAAGCTCAAGGTATCGGCAGGGTTGGATTCTGTGGCCTCCTTCTCTCCCTGGCTGTCTTCTCCCTGTGTCTTCACATGATCTTCCCTCTCTGTAGGTCTGTGTCCTAATCTCCTCTTCTTAAGGACACCAGTCATATTGTCTTAGGCCTCACCCATATGACCTACTTTCATCACCTCCTCAAAGGCTCTGTCTCCAAATGCAGCCACATTCTGAGGTAGTAGGATGTTAGGGCTTCAACATAGGAATTTTAGGTGAACACAATTCAGTCCATAACCAAAGTGTCTCCATAACTTTGGTAAAATGAAGCCATAGGAAGAAAAAAAAAAGAAGAACCAACCAGCTCTCTGTGCAGAATGCTCTAAAGGCATTGCAGGAGCCCGGTGTGGATGACATGAAGACTGAGCCAACTTGGCCCTTCTGGGCCAGGACCTCGGGAAAGACCAGCTCCTTGCAAAGGCCTTCTCAGGTGGTGAGAATTCCATAAGTCTATTGATCCAACCACATGCATGAAAAGGAATACTCTCCTTGATCCCAAACATGGTTTGGCCTCACTGCCCAGTGGAGTGAAGCCATCTGCACAGACAGCTCTCAGGGCCCTAAAGGGTTTAAGCTAGAGGCAGAAATTCCAAGAGATGGGCACTGATGCTTCCTTCTCTTTCCCAAGAACTTGCCCCCAAATTCACATTGCCCCACTGGCCCAGGCCAAATCCCCGTCTTTTAGATGTGGTGCCCCAGAAGGCCGTGTGGTACGGGGTTGTCACTGCAGGGGCCTGCGTCTTCAAGAACCTGACGGAGAAGCAGCTCCCCCAGGAGCGTCACTTTCCTCCCCCGGGAAGTGTAGGCTTTCCTGGGTGCTGACAGCAGGAAGCATCTGTAATGCTGCTAACAGCTCTGTGTGGCTGTAATCTGGTTTATGCAAACCCAGTCACTTCACAGCCCACAAGGAAGGCTAGAAGGAGGGATCTGCTTTGATCTCTTATCAAAGAAGATTTTGCATTTACGGGAGAATGACTAATGCTAAAAATATTGCTGTTTGGGAGAAATGGCCCCTCTGTGCCCTAAATTTACAATTTGTAATGATATTGTAGCATCTTGGAACACTCATCATTAAACAAATGAATGTGAAACTCCTCCTTTATTCTTAATGTAAAGACCAAATGATGAGAGGGTAAAGCACCCAAGTGCTTGGGCGTGTGCCCCATCCCAGCTCTTGTGCAAGAGTCCTCCACCGCCCCATGCTCCAGTCTGACTGTAGCTTCCAGGACACAGGAAACTGCTTTCCCCTGGCACAAGACTCTGCACAGAAGGGCTGAGTTCCAGCACCTTTGTTTCAAAGTTTCTTCTCATTCTGATCCAGCCCAAGGAAACAGGATTTAAGCCAGGAGACTGGGTCTGAATCTAAGCTCTGCCACTCACCAGATGTAAGGGATCCATCTAGACGAGCTCTTACCTCTGAGTGTGAACTTCCTCATCTATAAGATGGGAATGATACTATTTGACCTTCCTCCTTCATGGGGTTTGATCTTCCTTCTTCATGGGATTTGGTGAGAATCAAACGAAATAGTGTAGGTGAAGGTAAACCATTGTAAACGATGAAGCTTCATGTACCTTGCAGGGGACATGTTTGGGTTTTGTTACTCAGCATCTTCTACCTCACCTTCCAGTAAAGTATAATGACTATTCTATAACCTCAACTTCCTCTGGACTATTTGTCCCCAGGCTGCTGGTAGACTTGACCTTCCTATCTCCAGTGGACTTGACCTTCCCCTCATCCCAGGAGCTGAGTGTCGCTCAAGGCCTGGCAAATGGAAGCCTTGCCACTCCCAGCCTCCTCCCCTGGTGGATTGGCCTCAGAGTCCTTTCCAACAACTCTCCAGTGTGCCATTCTGTATTGCAACACTTGCGAGAGCTGTACAAATGAAAACTACCTTTTCCTGACCATTCTGTGGGCAATGATCTGAATGCAAATTATTATCCAAAACGTTCCACTCAAGATTTGGAAGACAGACATGTGACGCTTGGATCTTGGGTTTGAGAAGCAGATGGGCGGTAGTGGGCCATGAGCTTTTTGGCCTCTTGATGTCTAAATTGCAAACATGGCATGTGAACTTGAACTCAGTTGTTCCCATGGTGGCCTCCTGATCCCCTATCTTGCCAGTTTTTCAAAGATCATAGGTCCCTGAAGCAGTGCAGTTCTGCTGTGTTCTGGGAGTCATTTCTGAAGATGCCACCTGGAACTCACTCCTTCAGACCACCCAACAATTCTGCAAGCATCCAGTACTGGCATTAAATCCTGCTCTGCTTTCAATAGCTAGAGTGACTTTCTGTGTTCTACAAATGAAACTCTCCTGGTACCAATGAAATGGGCACTTGGAACCCGACTTGGACCCAAGAGTCAGATCACAGGACATCATTCAAACAGCTGAGAAATGGAGGCTAAGTTTCTCATAGACTTGGAGGTTATGAGGCCAGAGCAGCTGGCCAGCCTCCTACCTTCATGAGGGAGCTTGTCTGAGGGAAATAACCAACCTGCAAAGGGCCACGCCAAGAGGAGAGGAGCCTGTTCTTGACATCTTTTGAGTAGCTGAACAAAACGACATCTTGTGCCAAACCTACCCCTGGACTCTCCAGTTACATGAGCCAACACTCCTCCAGTCTAAGACAGTTGGCATCGGACTATTCCATCATTTGATCAAAATGTAATGTATGAGGCATGTGATGCTAACAGGAGCGAAACCACATGGCAGCAGTAATCAGATGGTTACAGATCACAGATTCTCAGCCAGAGGCTGGGGATCTCCTGGGAGCGTTTTATAGGCTACACATAAACAGGTGTGGGCCTGGGCCTTGTGGATCCCATGAGGGACACGTGTGAGCAAGTGGAAAACCTCACAGGTGAAGGGGGTCCCGTATGTACCCCTAGGGATGGGGACTGCTATGGACCAGCTCATAGGGAAGGGAAGGGCAACAATGGATATTCCTTGGAAACACTGGAATGTTTGAATCCCAGTTTCAGGCACTAACATCATTTTTTACTTAATTTTGATTTTCTTCTTTTAGGGTTTAAAAAAAAAAAAAGCCCTTGCATTAATTCACTCAGTATTATAACCAGCAGATGAGAATACTATCATGTGAAATATTTCAGCCCAGCTTGTGTAAGCCGAAGCAGCTGGGCCATTTTTTAAAAAATGTAATAAATAAGTGAATGCATAATCAATCCCGCGAGTGTCAGCTTTCTGTTCTGTGTGCTCCCAGAGCTGTGCTTTTTCATCTCTATTCTATGCCCCTGAAAAGAAAAGCAACATAGAGAAAAATGTTCACAGACTGTTCTCTGTGACCCTAACCAACAGAAAAAGGCTAAATTGTTGATGCTTATTCCAGAAGGTATATATACCATGGGTTCGGGTGGGTGCAGATTTAGAATAATGCTTCCTTTTCAGGGATAAGTGTTTAATACCAACAAGCCGCCTGGGAAGAGAAGGCAGATGCTTTGATTTTGGGGGGTCTGCTATCTGTATAGGACCTGACAGTGTTGGGAGCGAAGTGAACAGCCTCAGAAGAAATGTGGATCAGGCGTTTCTGAAGTGCCTGGCTTGGGCTTGGATGGCCGAAGATAAACCAGACATGCTCCATTGGCTCAAGAAATTCACAGTCTACAGAGGAGGAGGCTTGGTGGATGAGCATAATTATTTGACAAACTATTTTTGTCTTTGGAATCAAACAAAAATTATTCAAAGGCAAAGCTGAAGAATAAACTGGGTGATCAAACCAGCTGACTCCAAAGTATGACTCACAGAATGGCTCTGAAGTCAGTTTTCCAAGATAATTTCCGAAAGTATCATGAGCATTGTTGGAATGCATGGGTAACCTCCTGAGATGCTGTTTTGAAGGGGCAAATTCATTTAATATGTAAGTTTCAGTTTGTTTTTTGTGTTTTTGTTTTTGTTTTTAGAACCATCCATGGGCAAAAGGGATCACATGATGAAATGCTTCGTTGATGGAATTTTCCTCTAAGCTGAATTTCCCTAAGCCCTCCCCAGCTGTGGATGTTTGCTAGGCCACATAAATGTTAATATTAAATTATACTGGGTCATTGCCTCTGCCCTGGCATCACCTTGAGCCATGCTCCTTCCCTCTTCAACCCCCGCTAGTATTGCTAGGGTCTCCTCTATGTAAAAGAACAGCTCCCCTCCCAGGATCTTCTGTCTGGACCCCTCACTGATGGCTGCCCATGAAGACACGCGTCGGCATTTTGGCCACAATCTCTGGGAGGGTGGCCTTCTTCTTGAACTCCTTCTTACCCTGCGGATGTAGGAGAAAGACCTTCACCCCAACTCTGTGTTGAATTCCAACCTCTGGATGGATCCCCAAAGTCCCTATTGCAGGGAGCTCATTGGCTTTCTGTCTGTAGATTCTTTTTAATCCCACCCCTTATCCACAGCAGGGGGACAAACACCACCATGTCCACCTCCTTCCCTCCTCCCCATTAGGCTCTAAATTGAGGTCTGCATGGCCTCCTCTTTTCATGAAAACAGATCCCTGAGCGCCTGGCTACCAGCTCGTGGCAGCTCCATGCCAGGAAACTGTCAGATTCAGCCAGGACCTCGGCTACCTAGAAAGTAAGATCAGGCAATGGCCTTACAAAGTTAGTGTCCGTCTTGTCATTTCTTTTGGTTTCTGATGGAGCTGACATCAGACCAAAGCTTACATCTGATGAACAAAATGGGAAATAGCAGGAGACTGTTCTCTGTACACAGGGTAAGTCACTGTGCAACCAAGACACACGTCACAGGCTCGGGGGGCAGGTATGCTCAGCACTCGGCAAGGCTCATGGAAATAGATGCCACAGATACTGTTTACCAGGGGCTTCTTTAGGGAGTTCAGTTATAGAGGATGTTCACATTCTGCTTTCTAAAACCTGTAATGTTTTAGTTCTTTCACAGAAAAATATTTCCACTTTTTAAAAAAAGCCTCTACCTCCTAGGGTTATGGGGAGAATTAAACAAGGTTTCAGATGTGAGGGTCCAAGTTCTCCATCCTTTTCCCCGACACCCAGCCCCCTTCTCCCAGTGACTTCCTAGAACTGTATATTCTATTTGAATATTCAAGGAAAATAATATATATTAAAATAAGCATGAATTGATTATGGAGTAAGATGCAAAATTCACATTAATTTTTAAGATAGAACAAGAAACTTAAAAGAAATTTCCTATCTGCTGCTCGGGGGCATGCATTTGCTCTTGTTAGGGATACTTCAGCAGAAAAGTTCAGGAAGTTCTGATGTGGGCCCTGGGGAGCACAGGGCTGACGGTGTCCCAGAAGCCACTGCGAGGGCAGCATGGCGGCTCAGAAGGCACCAGTCAGGCCCCTGGGCTCAGCCCCCAAGACATAGCTGTGCAAGTCACCTCTTGAATCCTTCCAGGCAGCCTTTGAGCTCGGAAATCCACGCGCATTCTCTCCAGGTCCACACAACCAGCTCTATGTTATTATACCAGAGAATAGTCGGACTTGGGGAGGAAGAGCTCAAAGTCACATGGCTACATCCAAACCTGGGCCTGCTGAACTCTGCCACCCTGCACCAGCCAACACTGTCCCACACTTCCGACCGGCTTCCCCACCCATCTCCAATAGGTGGGGCCCCCAGAGCCCCTGTAACCAGGCCCACCTGTAGGCTGCCTTGATTTCTCAGCCACGCTGGCTAGGCTCAGCTGCCAGCCACTGTGCTCTCTTGACCCAGCTGTGATCCATTTCCTGGCAGAACAGTCTCAGCTCTTCCTCGTGGAACTGCAAGATAAAGCAGCTCTGATGTTTTCAGAGAGGCACATGGAAATGAGCTTCAGGTGGCTGTGGTTAACGCTGAAGAAAGGAAGTGGAAAGGAGACGCCTCTCACCCCGGGAAGGAGGCTGACAGCCTTCCATGGAGAAGATGCGTCCCACTGTGGCGTCATCTCCCTTCCGGAAGGTGAGCTACTCCAAGTGCCTGTGTCCTTCCAAGGGAAGAAATCAGTGGCTCCCATGCATGGAGCCTCATAGAGTCCTCACCCCACCCCCGGCATCCCAGCTGTGGTTTCTCCCACCAGACCGCTCTCTGTTTCTGCAGCCCAGCAGAAACACTGACTTGAGGACCTGCAAGGTTTCCATCTAATGCTGAGGAGATAGGAAGGGAACAACGATGCCCTCTCCCCTGGCGTGTACTGCAGTGGGTACGGGAAATGGCTCTGGCCTTTCTTCCTCTCAGCCTGTGCTTTCTGTTTCAAGTCTGTATCTTTGAGTGACACAAACATTTTAGAACAAACAGTAAGAAACAAGTCTGCTTGTACGGAGAATGTCCAGAATTCTAACCAAGCCATTTTCTCTCTAGAAGGCAACAGCCTTGCTTCCAGGTTCCAGATGGGAGTCTATTTGTCCACGTCCATTTCCTTCCATGTTCTGTCCCTGCCAGCAGGAACTTCATAGGTGTGAAGCTCCAGAGACGCTTAAGAGGCCAAAGAGGGTCTCAAGGAAGTAGCTGGGGCCACACCTTTGGAAGGACAACTGATAGGCAGCCAGCTGATATCTATGTACTAATCATTGATTGTGTGCCAGGCACTGTGGTACGTGTTTGGGATGGAGTGTTGAACACTACCTTTAATTTAATGAGGAAGAAAGTTTCTGTTATATTGACTATTTGAAGGAGACAGGAAAGATACGGGGAGGAGAGGCACATGTAAAAAGGATGGGACTTGGCTGGAAGCAGGAGACAGTGGAAGAAAGCTTCTCCTCCAAGAGGTGCCACGTAAGATAGAGCAGAAAGGAGCTGGGACTGTGGAATGAAGGGGCAGGTGGAGGGCTAGCCACTCCAACTGCAGCATCAGCGTATGTGGAAAGCCTGGGGTTGGAGAATGGGGTGTGTGGAGGGAGTCAAGACGTCCTGGATGTCTAGTGGGGGTGGGGGGAAGGTGGGCATCAGCGTGGAGAACACCGTGGGCAGTGGGAAGCAATTGACAGATTCCAGGAATGGAAAAGACACTGTGAGATTTGCATTTTTGAAGGATTGCTCTGGCTTTTGTGGGAAGAACTGAGTAGAGAAGCAGCAGCAATCAATTCAGAGAGACCATTAGGAAATATTGCAATTGTCCAGATGGGAAATCGTGATGATTTGCACTGGGGTGGTGGCAGAGATGGTGGGAAGGACAGAACAATTCATCAGAGACTAAGGAGCTAATAGAATGAAAAGTTGGGGCTTGGCTGCCTGCAGTGGGCGTGAGAGACAATCCCTGCTCTCAGGTTTCCCCAGGTTATATATTTATTGCTTCCTGAATGTTCAACACCAGCTCTCACTGGAAACCTAAGGAGAGCTCTCTGCTTTATGAATGACCCCTAAATTGAGCCTTGCTGAGGCACAGTTCCATGATACCGTCTGCTGGATTTCAAGTCCCCTTAAGCATGAGACTTGGAGGAGGCAGAAGAACAGCAACTCCATCTCTGATGTGGGGGGCAAGCCAGAGCCCTCTGCGGGCTGCACGCCCTCCCCTACCATGGGGGCTCCTGGTCCAGCGGCCAGGCCTTAGTACAGCCTCCGCTCCTGCTAATGCCCTTCTCAGCATCTCATGATAATAAAAATGGATTGTATCATTTCCATTATGAATATTCTGCCAGGGAAAGAATGCCATAGGTATTTGTTATTGAACTGAACTGAGGTTCACTTACCCAGTGCAGCAAAGCCAAACACTGGCATAAGGATTGCAGCAAGAAAAAGTGAGGTATTTATCATAGAGCCCAAAGCAAGGAGAATTGGGCTGCTAACTCCCTGAACTCCCTGATGGCTTACAGGTAAGGGTTTTTAAAAGTGAAGAAGTAGAGGTTACAGGCAAAGTCATACATCAATGCATGGAGGTTATACACTGGTTGGACCTAAAAAGGCTTGACATCTCAAAGAGGGTCATAGGTGAATTCAAAGATTTTCTGATCTGCAAGTGGTTCAGGAGGCAAAGCTTTGTCTAAAAATTTGAGCTCACCAGCTTGGGCAACAAAGTGAGACCCTGCCTGCACGTGTGCATGCGTGCGTGTGCACACACACACACACAAATTGCTGCAATGGCTCACACTTACGATCCCAGCTCTTAGGAAGTTGAGGAGGGAGGATTGCTCGAATTCAGGAATTGGAGACTGCAGTGAGTTATGATCACCACAGCCCTCCAGCCTAGACAGGTAGAGTGAGACCCTAACTAAAACGATAAAATAAAATAAATTTGGGATCAGCAAAAAAGAGTGTTAGTTCTGGCTTGGGGTTGTGACCTCCTTCAGGCCCCTGAGGAAGAAATTTACAGTAGTCAGAGTTCAGTCCTCAGTTTCCCCTTATCTGAGGTCTTTGTACCAGCAGGTGCATTTGGCAGGAGTCTGAAAAACCACTCAGGAACACATGTTAAGATGCAATCTTTAATTTCTATAGACAACAAAACATCCCATGATTCTAGCTTCCTTGGCTATTGTTTTAAGCTACTATTTACTTTCTTGCTTATCAAGTGGCTTATGTACTTCTCATTGCCAGCTCTGTGCCTGGAATTCCCTTTAAAGAAACCCAGGAGTTTTTCGTTTGTTTCCTCAGCTACTTTGGAGGCTGAGGTGGGAGCATTGTTGCTTGAGCCTAGGAGGTCGAGGCTATAGTGAGCCAATATCCTACCACTGCACTTGGGAGTGTTTCCATGCTTTTTGGTGGTTTCCATGCTTTTTGGCGGTGGTGAGGTGCCTGCTAGACCTCTAAGAGGGGTCCCTGCTTCGTCTTATATTCTCACAGCAATCCACAGCAGCAAAGGCCAGACACAACTTTCCTATTGGCCCCTTGGAAAGTGACACTTCATCTTGTGTCCAGAGCTTCAGGTTAGTGTCATTAAAAGCAGGATCATGTGACATTAGGATAAGCTATCTGTCTGGGTCGAAATGGTCCCAGGGTATGCCAATGTCTCCACCATCTGAGAGACCCCTCCTACAGCCACCTGCCTCTTGCATTCCAAACACCAGGGGTGACTGCCGGATCAGGGCCCCCTCCTTTTTTAGTGTAGTTCTCATTCCACCAGTTAGGGAGAGTGGTCACTCAGCCCTGGGTTTGTTAGGAGAGTCTTAGTCATTCACAAAGATTTATCTATTTTTTTGTAAGAAAACAGTGGCTTGAAGGATAAGAAAATTTATGACATAGGAGGTAGAGGCAGGCATATCACCTGAGGTCAGGAGTTCGAGACCAGCCTGGCCACAATGATAAAACCCCATCTCTATGAAAGATACAAAAATTAGCCAGGCATGGTGGTGGGAACCTGTAGTTCCAGATACTCAGGAGGCTAAGACAGGAGAATCACTTGAATCCAGGAGGTGGAAGTTGCAGTGAGCTGAGATTGCACCACTGCACTCTAACCTGGGCAACAGAGTGAGACAAAAAAAAAAAAAAAAAGAAAAAGAAAAAAGAAAATTTATGATATCATGTAAAGGGGAATTGAACGATAATGTGGACTTCAGGGAAGTTTGATCTGACAGCTCAGCACTGCTACCAAAGACTTGGGTTTCGCCCATCTCTCTGCTCTACTGCTCAGCATGTTGGCTTCATCCTTGAAGCTGGTTTTCCTCCAGGTTGCAGCATAGTTGCTGGTGGTATCTGAGGCCACCTCTTTCCTCCCTCCTTTTTAGCTGAGTAGGACATTCCTCAGAGACCCATCAAACCTCTCCTTGTATCCCATGTCCCTCTAGAACTAATCAGCAGGAAGGTTGGGCTCACTTTGATGGTCTCACTCTGAGACTAATCAGGGCTGGAGGTGGGAATAGGTCACCTTCCCTTGAGTCACCGGGCTATGTGTGAAGAGATGACACCTGCATGAAATCAAGGGGTTATTTTAGGAAACAGCAAAGGAGCAAGAGATGCTGGGTGACCATCCCAGGCCCAGCACGAGCTCTGACTGTGATAGGCACTACAGGGCTACAGAGAAAAAGATTGTTTTTATTTATTTTAAACACTTTATCACGGAAAATTTCAAACGAATAAAAAGTGGACAAAATAGCATAACGCATCATCCTGTACACATAATCCAGTCCCAATAATTATCAACTCAGAGCCATTTTTTAAAATCAATTTTCCTACACATTTTTCTCTCTAATTTATTAAAATCTCATATCAGCCACGCACAGTGGCACATGCCCATAATCCCAGCACTTCAGGAAGCCAAGGCAGGTGGATTTCTTGAGCCCAGGAGTTTAAGACAAGCCTGGGCAACATGGTAAAACCTCATCTCTACCAAAAAAAAAAAAAAATTGGCTGGGCATGGTGGCACACACCTGTAGTCCCAGCTACTTGGGAGGCTGAGGTGGAAGGATTGCTGCTTGAGCCTAGGAGGTCAAGACTATAGTGAGCCAATATCCTACCACTGCACTCCAACCTGGGTGCCAGAGTAAGACCCTGTCTCAAAACAAAACAAAACAAACAAAAATCTCAGACATCATTTTGTCCCAAATTATTTCAGCATGTAAGCTTTAAAAGACAAAGACCCTTTTTAAGACTAAATCACATCAGCTCACCTAAAAAGTGATTAATTAAAAGTAATTTCTTAACATCTTCAAATTATGTAGTCAGTGTTCAAATTTCCAACTGTCTTATACGTGATGAAATTTCTTTCCACAATTTATTCAAGGGTAAATTCTCAGAGATCAAGTCTTGTCCAACCTTCTTATCTTTCAGAATAAGGAAATGGGGATCCAAAAAGGTTTAATAGCTTACCCCAAGGCCAACAGATTTTTTCTTTATTGATCATTTTATCCTGCCTCTTTTCTTGATGTATTTGAGGCAGATCATCATGCCGTGGAAGACCCAAAAATTCATTCCTTCATTTAGCAAATGTGGGTCGAGCATCAGCTCTGTGCTTACTCCGGCCAGTGTGGTCAACAGCACTGGGATCTGTAATTAGAAGACCTAAGCGTCTGCTCACAGGGCTTCTGCCTATGACATTAGGCAAGTCTCCCCTGTCCATCTGTCTTGGTGCCTGAAATCCCCGTGAAAATCACGTCTTGGGAGGCCCCCTTATGAATGTACACACACATTACTTTACTGGACAGTTGTTCCTTTGGGCTACCCACATGGAGCACTCGCCTTGTCTTGGAGAAATCCTAGAATAAGTGGTGGGGGTGGGACAGTCGAGGAGAAAGGGCTCCTCTCTCACTGCAGAAACAAATGGATGTGTGGTCTTTTCCCATTCCAGGCAGCTAGAGAAGGACACCAGGTCTGGGGCTTACAATCAAGTGCCATAGCCCAAATCATCAAGCTTGAAGGAGTGATGCAAAGACCTGGGGTTACTGGAGATGCCCCATGGGTGCCTCTGCCAAGGCCAGTCCAGGGCAACAGTGTCGAGTGCCCAGAGCCACCAGAGTGGCACCAAGATGATGGTCCCCCAGGAGGCACCTTTGCTCAGCCTGGCCTTGTCTGCTTCCACAGCAACGTGGTTCCTTCTCCTCTTCCATGCTGTGAGCTGCCTGTCCTTCCAGTAAGTGACATTTCTGCTTAAATTCCTTAGAGTTACTTCCTGCACTTGGCAACCAACATCTCTGACTAAAGGAGTCCATTGAGAACAATAATCTAGTAATGTTAGGTGTTTTCCAACGTTGTTCTGATTGGCTTATCAAGTTCGATAGTTGCCATCTGTAAAGAAATAAAATAGAACCCAGGGCAGGGCACTTGAATGGACACTGCTGGGGACATGAGAGGTTCAGAGTTGTAGAGACCCATGGTCAGGACCTGGAAGTCTAGTGTGTTACCCCAGAATGCTGGGGGGACCAAGGGTTGTGAAGAAACCTTCACCTCCTTTCCAAATTTGCTGAGGAATGACCCTGAAGAACAGGCCAGTGTGGAACAAGGATTTAAGCTAGTGCCCAGCACTGTACCTGGAAGGAGAAGACACATGTTTCCCTAGAGCCCCAGACAGAGCAAGCCGCTCCACCCACTCCAACCCATTCATCCTCTGCTGGACCCACAGCAAAATCCCTTGGGAACAGAGATCAGTAGGATGGTCTTGGGGATTATATTATAGCTGGCTGCCAGAAATGGTGTTTCCTTCTGGATCCAAGGGAGCTTGAAGCTATACCCGCTTTCCACAGGGGGCCTGAGTGGGCAGTGTCTAGCCAGGGCCTGGGCTCAGCTCCCACAGGAAGCAGCTCCACAGCCCCCAGGCAGTTCTACCAGTCCCCTTGCTACAGTATCTGTCAGCCTAGACGTGGGTCCACAGCTCAGGGATGTGGCTCAAAATGCCATAACCCTGGCTTCTCCCATGTGCTTATCCACATGTAAGCCACATGAAGCAAGACCATCAGCTGGCTGAGCAGAACACCCACTGCCCTTCCCACCTCAGGCAGGAAGTTGCTTAATGAACTCCTAAATAGTTACCCGCAATGAGCAGATTTTCTACACAGAGTCCATGGTTTCCTGCCCTCCAGAACGTGCTCCCGGCCCTCTTTCCCTGTGTTTCTCACTGCCCCTGAGTCTCCCTGGGCTCAGGCACCCCCTCCTTCTCTTAACCTCCCCCTCCTCATTCTTGCCCTACTGCCTCACTCTTTGCTCTTATTTTCTTTCTAACCTGTGCCTTCATTGTTTGTCTGTTTTCTGAAAATATTTCCACTCTCAAGGGATTTTGTGGCCATTCCTGGCTCTCCTTCCTGCTGGACTAATAGCTCAGAGAGCACACCCATCTTTAGCCCTAACCCCTATTTCTTTCAGATCCAATTATGTTATAGTTGATATACAAAGATATCAACTTTACAAATACCTTACAAAGATATGTTGACATCCTAATCCCTAGCACTTCAAAGTGTGACATTATTTGTAAACAGGGTCCTTGCAGAAATAGTTGTACTGAATAGGGTGGGCCCCTAATCCAATGCAACTAGTGCCCTTGTAAGAAGACAGCCATGTGAGGACACAGACGACTGAATAAATGAATGACTGCCCACATGGAGAGGCTACAACTCCTCCATGCTGGCAGGGGCAGCAGAGGGTGAGGCAGGCTGGAAAGTGAATACAGTGGCCAAGTGACAGAGAATGAAAAAAAGCTAATTTTTCATTTGTCTAATGAATCCAAGTGAGAGCTATCATGAAGGCAAGGCCTACCTGGGTTCTTTTCCACCTTGTGATCACGAGTTCTCTGCTGCTAAAGGACCTCAAATCCTTGGCTCTCAACTTGACACAAACAGGTGAGCCCACCCTGGGTGACAGAGCCCACCCAGGTGGTTGCCATCCTGCACTTCAGCCTGGGGTCTCCAACGGCTACCCTGGCCAGCATAACCAAGGCATCTGATGGTTCCAGACTGGAACAACAGGCTGAACATGAGCCCTGGAGGGGCCGTGGAATCATGTGTGGAGCCTGAGGTGCTCTCCCTCTCTCTCTGGGCCTGAGTCCTGCACTCACTGTGAAGTTTTACCATTTATGGGGTCCCAGCTATTGCAAGGCATGGCCAAGACTCATCCATAGACACACCTTAACAACTCTAAGGTAGAAATCAGTGCCATGGAACTGGGCAGTGGGCCACTGGAATTCAGAGAAAGAAGACATCAGTACTGTGGAGGGCACAGTGGGTAGATGTCAAGAGACCTAGAAGTAGCCCTTAAAGGGAGAGTAGTCCTAGAAGCCCTCTCCCTTCAAGGGTGACTTCTTGCGTGGGAAGCATTTCATGGGTGTCCACAGCAAAGATGTGGGTGTGGGGAAATGTTTAGAAGACAGTCAACCCTGACTGTGTATGAGCACACCAATAGCTCCAGGATGGACAGTGCCAAGATGGATGGTACCTGGACCTCCCCCACAGGATCAAATGCGTCCTTGATGCCGAGAGATGCAGAAAGGCTGCACTCTGAGTTAAAGAGTGATGCACTGGCCTTTTTTCTACTTGGATAAATAACATCCTGATAGTCTGGCAATGGGCACTTCAAATAAAATATAAAGGAAGAGGTAATATAGCATCAGTCAAGCTATCATTAAAAAATAACAGAAGGCAGTCATTGGCAGTATTGGACCAGAAATACAATCCCCCTGAGGAGCCGACATCATCCGTGGGCTAGGGGAGGGGCCTCTCACTTGCTCTCTGGCTGATGTGTCCTTGTTTCTTCACTGTTATCTGTAGGGTGGGGGGCTATTCAGGTGGCTGACCTAGGGGGACCCCACTGACTGCTTGCCTATTAGGAAACGGGCAGTGAACATTTAATGCAGGGAATGGGATGAAGGAAGACAAGAGGCACTGTGTGAATTATTTTCTGACAGTGTTAATATGGAACCAATTTGCAAGAAGAGATGAGAGTTTACTACCAAGGTTAACATGATAGAATACGTGGACACAAGCCTTCAAGACTTTTAAATGAACCGTGTTCATGGTAGGCAATTGCTTTTCTTTATAATGACAATTGTAGGCAAATTGATAACATGCTGTAGAAGTTATTAATTGATGTTTTAAAAGTTATCCCTGGCAAAAAAATAGAGAAAATGAATTGCTGGCTTAAGCTTCTTCTCCTGAAGATCATCAAGATCTTGTCCAACGAAGTGCCTTCATTATGTTACACTTAACTCATCCATCTTCATTTTCAACTCCACTGGTTCCACTGCTGAGTATCTCTGGGTCCCTTCAGCCTTTCCCCAGGACAAGCACCATTTAGATGCTCACTTGATCATTAGATGTTTAATGGCTGTCACGTTTGCCACTTCTTGGCAGTCTCGGGGCCCTCGTGTGTTAGGAAGTGGGCCAAATGTGTCTAAATGGGGAGTGGGGTGAGATGGAGGGCCTTTTGTGCTAACGTCTGTCTGAAAATGTACATAGACTGCTTAGTATGGTACCTGGCATGGAGCACAATGGGAATGCTCTCAGTGCTTCTGTCCCTGTCAGTCCATTGATGATCTTTTGCCCCAGGTGAGGAAGTCATGGGAGGTAGGGCTCTTTGTCACCCTCAGGACCCAATTCCCTCCAGCCTCTCAGTGTGAGCACTCTATATACTAATATCATTCTTGAGCCTAAAGAAATACATTTTTTTGGGCCAGGCGTGGTGGTGCACACCTGTAATCCCAGCACTTTGAGAGGCCGAGTTGGGTAGATCATGAGGTCAGGAGATCGAGACCATCCTGCTAGCATGGTGAAACCCCATCTCTACTAAAAACACAAAAATTAGCTGGGCGTGGTGACGCACGTCTGTAATCCCAGCTACTCGGGAGGCTGACAAAGGAGAACTGCTTGAACTAGGGAGGCAGAGGTTGCAGTGAGCTGAGATCACGCCACTGCACTCCAGCCTGGTGAGAGAGTGAGACTCCATCTCAAAAAAAGAAAGAAATATATTTTTTATTATACAGTATGGCTCTTAGATGCAAGCCAACTACACATCCAGTGCTTGACCAAAGCAGTGATCTATCCTCATTCAGCCAGAAGAAAAAAGTGGTCTCTGTATTAGACTTCTTGATAGAAGGTACCTTGGTCTCCAATGCGGCACACAAATACCAACCCTGTGGGCTGAATCTAGGGTATTTTTTTTTTCTGAGATGGAGTTTCACTCTTGTTGCCCAGGCTGGAGTGCAATGGCGCATCTCGGCTCACTGCAACCTCCACCTCCAGAGTTCAAGCGATTCTCCTGCCTCAGCCTCCCAAGTAGCTAGGATTACAGGCATGTGCCACCACGCCTGGCTAATTTTTTTGTAATTTTAGTAGAGACAGGGTTTCTCAGTGTTGATCAGGCTGGCCTCAAAGTCCTGACCTCAGGTGATCACCCATCTTGGCCTCCCAAAGTTCTGGGATTACAGGCGTGAGCCACTGTGCCCAGCCAAATTCAGGGATTTGTTAAAGAGTAACTTGGACTTCATACCATTTTCATCTTAGGAGCAACCCCTCGTTTAGACGTGAGACAGCCCTGAGGATGGCACTCTGATCAGTCCTAGGTTACTCAGACTACTGTCACTGAGTCAGTCCCTCGCAGCCCTGTGCCCCCACGCTAGTGAACTGCGATTCTCCAAACCCACCTCTATTCTGCATTCCATCTGAAGTAACTGCAGGGCTGGGGAGGAGGGCGTGATGTGAGGAGGGGGTGATGGAGCAGAGTGTATTGAGAAAAAGGCACTGAGTCTTGCCTTGCTCATCCTTGAGCCCTGGAGAAGGCAGGCCTGGGTTTGCCCCTTTCCACTTGGAATGGGCTTAAAATTTCCGACTGAGTGAGCCTTGGAGAGCAGGCCAGAGGCCTGAGGCAGGGATATTGACAGGGCAACCTTGCCTCGCTGGAGGGGCCCCTGGGGAAGGGCCCTTATCTTTCCTATGTGGCAGGTCTCAGTTGAAGCCAGAAGTAGCAGGCAATTGAGTGCTAAGCCCAGCTTCTACCTTCTCATAGGAGCAGTCTTCAAACTGGGGTCAAGTACACCTGAGAGTGTACAGACCTTTCAGGAGGATAAATGTCCATGAGTGATTTAAGGGAAATCCACTTCCACAGTCTTACTGTCCAAAGCACTGATTTCTAAAATCATCTCATGGAAGTTCCCATGCCCTCCTCACACATCGTGATCGCAACACGCAGCCTTACTCTAGGGTGTAAAAACTTCCTTGAGCCAAAAGAGGGGAGATTGATCAATTGGTTTCTGGGGGCTTCTTTATTGATTCATCAAAGCATCTTCCATCCCCAGAGTCTTTCCCTGTCTTATGTATATTTCTGTCAAGGGTGAAGTGTGGCCCACATGGAGGTGCTCTAAATTTAGAACAACTAAAGCAGTATTAGTTAAAGCATTTTAAAATGATTTCTTTCAGATTCCGTCTGCATTATTCAGTAATTAAAACTTACTTTATCAAACCAGCTCATGAAATACTTATTCCAGTTATAGTTAGTCCTCATCTTATTTCATCTTATGAAATGTTTAATCTTTTATAACTCTTAACAAAAATAAACTTTTAAACTAAGGAAGAAGCATTTAGGTGTCAACTTTAATTTGTGCAAAGGGATATATAGTTGTTTAAAACTGTTTTAGGGAGCGAATGAGCAAAAATGTTTGGAGACCATGACCCAAGGGATCTCGCAGCCCCCACCCCCCTATCTCATGTGTGCAAGCTCCTCCCAGCCTCTCGCCTGGCAATATGACCAGGATGTAGTCACTAGTCACAGATGGCGATTAAAATTTAAATTAAAAATTTAATTCCTTAATCGTACTAGCCACATTTCAAGTGCTAAGTAGGCACATGAGGCTAGTGTCTACTGTATGGGACAGGTCCGATACAGAATAGTTCTATTGTCACAGAAAGTTCTCTTGAACAACCCTGGTCTAGACTATCCTGGGAAGTGACATGGCCAGGAAAAGCTGTGACATGGTCAAAGACATTTGATCATTTAATGTTTTTAGAAAGGCAGCTCGAGGCCATCACGAAAAATTCAAAAGATACAAAACGGTCTACAGGGCAAAGTCTCTTCCTGCTCCAGCCTCCAGTTACCTGATTTCTCCCAGTACCAGCTTCTTAGGATTCCCTCCAAAGATATTCTACTCAAGCTCATGACAATACTGGACAGTAGTTACATTTCTGATATCACCAAGAAATTCTGTATTTCCTGTATACAACAATGAAGATTACACTTGTAATCCCAACACTTTGGGAGGCCTAGGAGGGCAGATCACTTGATGCCAGGAGTTCAAGACCAGCCTGGGTAACATGGTGAAACATGTACTAAACTATTTTGTACTAAAAAAAATAAAAATAAAAATTCGCTGGACGTAGTGGCACATACCTGTAATTCCAGCAACCAGAGAGGCTGGGGCACAAGAATCGCCTGATCCCAGGAGGCAGAGGTTGAAATGAACTGAGATCATGACACTGCACTCCAGCCTGAGTGACAGAGTGAGACATTGTCTCAAAAGAAAAAAAAAAGAGAAAGAGAAAATTCTTTGGAAACATTTGGGCTATTTATCGTCACAATTTTAATATTATCCCACATAAGTTGTCTCTGTGGCAGCTTTAAAACATGGTCATCAATCTTCCTGGACATTCCTTCCATAGAGAAGAGAGCTTTGTGCTTTTTTCCCCATGATCTGGGTGAGGTTTTGATTGCTTCCATCATTACAATAGGAATGATGTGATTCCAGGCGAGGTCATAAAAGGCCATGAGACCTCCACCCTGTCTCAGGAATACTCACTCTTGGAATCCTGAACTGTAGCATGAGAAGTCCCACTTCCCTACCCTGGCCACACTGCAGAGACCACACACGTGCATAGGTGACACTCCCAGCAGAGCCGTTCATTGGCGGTAGCTGGATTTGGGGGTGAAGAAGCAGTCTTGGGTGGTTACTTGTGACTCAGGAGACGGCTTTTGCAATTTGATTGGAAAGCTTAGCAAAATCTTAGTAATTGATATTTGGAAGACTAAGCAGTGAAAAAATGAGGTAATAACTCCAAGAAAACCAAAGTTGACCCATAAAAGAATAACAGCCTATATGGTTCAGCTGTGCGTACTTACAATAATGCTAGCACAGAACATTGGTTGAGCCAAAAATGGTGTGTAACAATGTTGGGAGGGTGGGTGGAGAGGAAATATGCACAAGGAGGGTGCAGGAAGGCAATAAATGTCTAAAATTGAAGAACCTAAAAATAGCTGTATTATTTGGAAGTACAGATATAAATTACAGAAGAAACAGATGGGCCATACTGAAGCAGGTGTGTGTGCCAATGGGAACGATCCAGTAGTGAGGGAGACGCTGATGGGAGGGACTGAGTGGATGATGGGAGGCCACTCGGACACAGCTGAGCAGAGGGAAGGGGCAGAGGAGGCCAGCGAGTGTAGCTGTGCTTGCAGGTTTCAAGGTGGGGAAATGTGAGCATTTCCATCGGTTTCTTTCCTCGGTGAAACATGAGGAGAGTTCATCAGCTGAGAGTAAAAACAGGGAAGGGTGGTGGGAGTTTTAAGGATTAAAAAGGAATAAAAAATTCACCTAGAAGAATACAAATGCTGGTTTTAACAGAGAAACACAGCAATATTGCTTAGGAGTTCTGAGTACCCCTTTGAGGTCTACGATGAACCAAAAGTGAAAGCAATCCCTTGCCTGACTTTTCCATAGTAATGTCAAGCTGCTTGGGTGGAGAGATAGATGGGTGGGCTGGTTTAGGGTTTTGTGGGAGACTCCATGGAAAGGCAAAGGATTCTGAGGATGGGAGTTTTGAAAGGAACTGTTTATGGTGATGAGCCATAAGCCCTAAGCTGGACAGGAGGAAGGAACAGAGAGGTGGCTGACGGATTGTAAAAGGTGGTGGAGCCAACAGAAAAGAGATTTCAGCGGAGTTGAAGAACTGTCACAGTGGACGCTCCAGCATGTGTCAAGGACAGAAAGCTTATTAGACCATGGGCCTTTGTGCTTGCAGCAGCAGAGCAGTTTCTGGTGGTGACAAGGTTCAGGTTATAACCTTGAGGGGGAATGGAGGAAGAAAAGGTCACTAGAGATGAGAAGGTTCAGGAAACTGAGAAGTCAGGGTGCTGGATGGGACATTGGTTGTTATGTCAATGAGACTGTGAAGAAGGGCTATGCAGAGAAAAAGATGGGGAGCCAGGAGGTGTGGTTCAGTGAATGAGTGAATGGATCACATGAATGAGGACATGTGATCGAGTGGTACAGTTAGGAAGCCAGAGTCTTTAATGGGCCAGGTATTTTGTAAAAGGTAACAGAGGTTAAGTTCCAGGAGCAATAGTAGAGAACAAGCAGGCACCAACACTCCTTCCAGGCCCTAATGTTCATGGACTGTAAGTTATCAGACAGACTCTGCCACAAAGAGCTGTGTGAATGTTGTGTTCCTGGGACCAGCTAGGCTCCAGTTAAGGCAAGGGAGAAGGAGGGAAGGCTCTGATGCAGGCTGAGGACAGGCAAAATTGAGTGAGTCAAGGAGGGGGTCTTCCAGAAGGCACAATGGAAATGTTTGGGAGGAAATAAAGAGAATGGGTGGGAAACTGAACCAAATCAGGTGACGAGCACAGCAGGAAGAGGATGCGAGTCCAGGTGACAGTGGATGACTGGAGAGGTCTGCTCCTCCGGGGATAACAGAGGAAAATGAACATGGGATCTTGTTACTTCCCTGCTTAGAATTTTCCGATGGCTTCCATCACGCCTCGAGTATAACTGCACTCCTTGTGAGGACGCACGAGGCTGTCCATCAGTGGTTTTCCAAGTGTGGTCCTTGGATTCGCAGCATCACCATCATCTGGACCTTGTCAGAAAGGCACATTCTTGGGCCCCACCCCAAAACTACTGAGTCAGAAACTCTGGGGGTAGGACTCAGCAACCTATGTTTTAATAAGCCCTCCTCCAAGTGATTTTGATGCATGCTAAATTTGAGACTCTTTGGTGCACATAATCTGGCCCTTCTCTAGCTCTCTGACCTCAGAGTTACTTAATTTGCAGAGCTTTAGCCAAACTTGTCTCCTTTCTCTCTGTTCCCAAGTTCATACTTCCCCTGGGGCCTTTCCTCTTACTGTGGTCATCTACCTGGGATGTTCCTGCCCCAGGCTACCATGGGGCTGCTCTTTCTCCCCGGGCTGGTCTCTTTTCAGATCAATGCTGCCTGACCATTGTGTCTCACCCTTGACTCCCACTCGTTTTCTAATCCATTATCCTCTTACTTCTTCAGACATTTGCCACTTCCTGAAATCTTTACTTTTAAACGCATTTATGTTTGTCTCCCCCAGTAGAATGTAAACTGCGTGAGAACCGAGATCTTACCTGCCTTTTTAACCACTGTGACACCAATATCTAGATCAGCAGGGTGTCTGGTGGGGTATCTGATAATTGTTTGTTAATAAATGAATAAATGAGATATGATGGAATGAATGTTGATATTTTTTTAGGCTTTGTGCGTGTAAATCACTTGGGGGTCTGTTCAAATGCAGATTCTGCTTCGGTAGGTCTGAGTGGGGTAGGCCCCTAGATCTTGCATTTTTCTTTTCTTTTTTAATATGGAGTCTTGCACTGTCGCCTAGGCTGGAGTGTAGTGGTGAGATCTTGGCTCACTGCAACCTCCACCTCCCAGGCTCATGTGATTCTCCTGCCTTAGCCTCCCAAGTAGCTGGGATTACAGATGCACATCACCACACCCGGCTAATTTTTTGTATTTTTAGTAGAGACGGGGTTTCACTAAGTTGGCTAGACTGGTCTCAAACTCCTGACCTTGTGATCCACTCGCCTCAGCCTCCCAAAGTGCTGGGATTACAGGCATGAACCACTATGCCCAGCGGCACCGGACTTCTGGCTCACAGAGTTCACTTTGAGTGGCAAAGTTTTACATTGAGCCCTTGGATCTGTCTCTTGTGGTCTCAAATACTTGATAGTTTGGTGGCTTCCAGACAATATCCTGAACATGCAGTTGTATCTGTGATGATTCTTTTTGAAACACGTTCCAGCCAAGAACGATAGCAGTTTTCTTAAACCAGCTCTCCTGGGAAGATATGATGTTTGGGCTCTTTCCAGAGTACAGGGTAAGGAAAAGGCGCTCACTAAGGAGGCTACTGCTGTAAAGGAGGCCAAGTTTTGCTGAGAACAACTCAGTAGAAACCGACTTCCAAGTTTCCAGATTAATAAAGAAAAGAGAGCCTAGGTAATTACAACCTATGGCTAATCTGCTAACTCTAATGTAAGGAATAGCTAAAATCTGTTTTCATCCAAACTGTTTTCTAGGAAAGCCAACAAGAAACAGCTGAGTGTCCAAAACGCATTTTTGTCTTCTCCTCCCTGCTCAGACACCATGGGTTGGCAATTAGCTAGAGAGCCATCAGAAGAAGAAAATATTAGGGGCTATATCTTCTTAAAACTTGATAACAAATACTCTCATAGAAAACTATGAGCATCAGATAAACATTTCTCAGGATATATTGTTAACAGGTGATAACATGCACTACAGAGCTCTTTGACCAAAAATATTTTGGGAAATCCTGGTAAACATACACCAGTTAGAGCTCCTGACTGCAAGACTTCTCAGAGCCACGAATTTGCTAAACTACTTGTGACCCTCTGAGGGCTTTCAGTACACAGCATTTTCCAAACTTATTGGACTGTAGAATTTTCTTTTCCTTTTTTTTTGAGATGGAGTATCCCTCTGTCACCCAGGTTGGAGTGCAATGGCACAGTCTCCACTCACTGCAACCTCTGCCTCCCGTGTTCAAGCGATTCTCCTGCCTCAACCTGCCAAGTAGCTGAGACTACAGGCACCTGCCACTACACCCAGCTAATTTCTGTATTTTTAGTAGAGACGGGGTTTCACCATATTGGCCAGGATGGTCTTGATCTCTTGACCTCGTGATCCACCCGCCTCAGCCTCCCAAAGTGCTGAGATTACAGGCATCGGCCACTGAGCCCGGCTAGACTGCAGAATTTTCTGAGTATCATGTAGAACCAGCGTTTCATGGAGCAAACCTTTAGAAGCTTGTGGAATGGCTTGGCCTCCACTGAGGCATTTTTAAAAAGAAGGCCGAGGAGAGATGGGAAATAAGACCAAGGAAAGAGGTAAAAGTATACGGCTTGTCTCCAAGCCTCTCAGCCTCTGCCTGCCAGGGATTTTCCAACTTGACTATCTCACCTGTCCCAGCCTTTCCAAACAATGTTCTCTTAATCCTTTTCTTCATTCCCCTACGTTCGTCTCTCTCCAAGCCCCAATGAAAAGCTAAAGGAATCACCCATTGTTGTGAATTAATTTGATAACCCTGCCAAAGGTGTTAGTATTTTAAAGAGGATTTATGGAGTGGAACTGTCTGACCCAAAAAGAGTGGTTCTGCATGGGACTCTCAGGCTGGCAGGAATGGGTTTTGTTTGAAGAATGTGCCTACATTTACTGAGGGACGTCTTCTACTTGCTCCTGGAATTAAGGGGCAGGGGTCTTGGCTGATAAAGAAATGGCTCTTATCTTGATCTGGTTTATTCTGTGGAGTTCGATGGGAAGGCCTGGGATGCTACTGCCGCCCCGTAATTCTTCAACAAGTTCTCTTTCAATAGGGTGTCTGGGAAATACCCGCTACAGTTCCAATAATAGTTTACAAGTAGAACATAGTTTTCAGCATTTTGGGTAACGACCAGTTTTTTCCCACCACACTTTATGTGATATTCCTGAATCAGATTCCTTTTTTTCTTCCTCTACACTGCACTCACTCTGACCTTGTAGCTGTATTTCTCACCAAGCATATAATCAACAGCAGTACAGAAAGTGAACATACAAGTGCAGATGAACACTAGATGAACCGTTTTGCATTTATTTTCCATGACTGGGGTGAAATATAACCTGGAAACGTTTTTTGGGTTGGGATTTTTTGTTTGCTGCAGCACAGTGGCACAATCATAGCTCACTGCAGCCTCAAACTACTGGACTGAAGCGATCCTCCCATCTCAGCGTCCTGCGTAGCGGGACCACAGGCATATGTCACCACTTCTAGCTAATTTTTATATTTTTTATTTTTCTTAGAGGCAGGGTCTCACTATGTTGTCCAGGCTGATCTCAAACTCCTAACCTCAAGAGGTCCTCCCACCTCAGCACCCTGAAGTACTGGGATTACAAGCATAAACAACTGTGCCCAGCCAGTTTAAAAACTAATATGTAAGCTCTTCAAGGAAACTGACCAAGATCTTTTTCCCATTTCATTCCCCAGTGCTGAGTGCCTGGCATATGACAGCTTTCATAGTTGTTTGCTGATTTGAATATCCCAGTTGTGTTACACAGAATTGTTTTTGTTCCACCTTATTTCTATTATTTGTTACCTTACTGGTGTTATTTCAGACCCTCTCCCATGTAACATGGTAGTTGACTATAAATCTCTACACATTTTGCTTTGCACTATTTTCAACTAAGTGTGAACATATATATATCATGAAATGTTTTCTAATCAAGATTTTTCAAGTTTTGAAAGTATTTTTAAGGTGCTAGGATATTTAAAACTATTTGACCATCTTTGCATTAACACAGTGTATAACCCATCTATATCTCCATCATTTAGTAGGCTTCTGGCCACTAATAACACCCCAACTCAAATGGAAATAAGGGATATAGAAATGTAGTATCTCACGTGACTGGAAGCCTGGAGTAGGACCACCTTCACGGATGGTGGAATCACTGGCTCACCAATGGGCTCAAATTGCAGCAGCTGCAGGCATCATGCCCAGACCTGCCATGTCCAGAGGAAGAAGAGGGATAGAAGGACCATCTCTTCCTGTGGCTCCCTCAAAGAAGATGGAATTGTCCCAGAAACTCCCCAGATTTCCCTCTGATTTGGCCACCTTTTGGACATGTCCATTCTTGGACCACTTGCAAGGGGAAAAGGATTACCAAAATTGCTTGTATGATCCAGGAACGACCCCTAGATATGGGGTGGGGTCAGCTTGCCTTGAGGCACACACTACCTGTGGGTGAGGCAGACACCCATGTCAGACAGGCTCCTGCAGGAAACAGGTGGCTCACAAAAATCGAGTAATGTATGGGAAGGTTAATAGCAAGACTACAGAGGTATGAGTGGTGTAAGGAAAAAAAAAAAACACGGCACCTCCAAGGCCAGTAACGGCATACTGTTACCATCTACATTGGTTTCCTATGGCCACTATAGAAAATAATACAAATTATGTGGCTTAAAACAACAGAAATTTATATTCTTTTTTAAAATTATACTCTAAGTTCTGGGGTACATGTGCAGAATGTGAGTTCATGTTCTTTGCAGGGACATGGATAAAGCTGGAAACCATCATTCTCAGCAAACTGACACAAGAAATTTATTCTTTCGCAGTTCTGGAGGCCAGAAGTCCAGAGAGGCCCCGGGGCACACTCCCCCTGGAGGCCTGAGGCCAGAATCACTCGTTCCTCCCCAGCCTCCAGTGGTATCAGTACTCCTTGGCTTGTGGCTGCACCACTCCAATCTCTGCCTCCTCATGCTCTCTCCTCTGCTGTATGTCAAATCTCCCTCTGTTTCTCTTTTATAAGGACACTTACTGGATTTAGAGTTCACCCAGACAATCCAGAAAAACCTCTTCATCTCAAAATCCTTCATTTAATTACATTGACAGAGACCTTTTACCAAAAAAGGTCACATTCACAGGTTCTAGGGATTAGTATATTGACATGATTGTGGGGGACCACCACTCAGGCCATTACGCCACCACAAGGCTGGCAAGGGAAACCGAGGTTACCAGCGACAAAGAGAGCTGTGTGAAGAGAAGCATCCGAGGGAGACACTGCCTTCCGAAGGGGGTCACAGCCAGCCTACTGGGAGGAAGCCTGAGGGATGGACACCTAGCCTCATGCTGCCTACTCCCTTTGATCTCCCTCCGGTGTCCCCTTCTGGCCAAATCCATCCAGGGCTTTTGACGTTGTCGGTAAAGGTCAGCCTCCCTCCAGGACATAGAGTGAGGAAGACAGAACTGGAGAGTGGTTCTGGAGGGGCGCATGAAAGACGCAGAGGACAGCAACTGAGAGAATCGGAGCTCTGGTAGGAAGTGGATGCTGGCAGGGCAGTAACAGAGCCCACCCAGACCCTTCTCATTTGCCCACGGCTCCCTGACTCTTTGACCTTTAAACGAACTACCAGTTTAAGTAGAGCTAGTGCTATCATTTAAACAAACAAATATTGTCCTCTGTTTACAAAAGCAAAGCATGTTGATTACAGAAAGTTTGGAACACAGAGGAAAAACGTGAAGAAAACAAATGTTATCCACAATGCTGCTACACAGAGATAACTAGTGTGATAACCAGTACCTTCCACGGCCAGTGGGGGAGGTGGGTGTATTCAGCAAAATAACTGAACGCCGAATCTTTACCTCCTATTTCTAGGGTTGGTAATGCTAGTTTTGTTTGTTTGTTTGTTTGTTTGTTAGTTAAAAATATATAATGAAGCCTGGTTATGGTGGTTCACACCTGTAATCCCAGCACATTCAGAGGTCGAGGTGGGTAGATTGTTTGAGCCCAGGAGTCCAAGACCAGCCTGGGCAACATGGCGAAACCCCATTTCTAAATACCAAAAATTAGCTGGGCATGTTGGTGTACACCTGTGGTCCCAGCTACTTGGGAGGCTGAAGTGGGAGGATCACTTGAGACTGGAAGGTAGAGGTTGCAGTTAGCCAAGATTGCACCATTGCACTCCAGCCTGAGTGACAGATTGAGACCCCATCTCGAAAAAACCCAAAAAACAAATATATAGTGATAATTTCCCCATATACTTAAATATTCTTAAAGGATAGCGTGATTTTTAATGACTACGTAGTATTCGATTATATGGCTATACTATGCTTGTCTAGGGCTTCAGGTTCGAAATCACTTGGGCCCCACCATACCCCTGATACCCGGAGAGGTCAAGCTGTCAGTCTTTCCATAGGCCCTGTTGGATGCCTGGCCTGGCAGCTTAGAAGCCAGTCCAGCCCATCAGGGTTGACTTCCTCTCCAAAAGAGCCAGGAGCAGGTACCTGGGCTTGGTCTGGGCTAACCCGTCAGCTTTGAGCTTCCTTTCTTCCTTTCTCGAGCCTGCCTCCTCCTCCCCTGAAGTGCTCCTCCAGGGATTCTGGTGCACCTCACTGCATCCTGACTGAGGAGCACCCTACCTGTAGCACTCCATAATGGAGTGTATAACAAGGAACTTGGGGCCTCCCCATTTATCATCACACCTCTACCCACCATCACTACCTCCTTTGTCCCTAGCTGGACCTTGCAGAAGTTTCCAAATGTGCATCCTATATTAAGATGTTCTTAGCTTAGTGTTATCCCCTTTCTGGGTTTTTGCAGCTGTCAAGAACAACTTCTTCATATACCAGAAGAATAAGTCTCAGGAGTTTGGAGGAGAAACAAAACACCTCCGTTCCTCTGTTCTGGTGATGTCCTAGGCTCTGTGCACTGAGACCTGTCCCAAAGATCATTCCTTAAACTCAGGGGCAGATCTCTTGCTTGAGCCCCTCCAAGAGATGGGAGTGACTTCTGAGGTCTCTCCCCAGGTGACCTCAGCCTTTTCCTCCCACCCTTCATGGAGATGTCCAGGACTGGGGGACAGCCCTGACTGGCACCAACAGCACTGGCTGTATTCCCAAAGGTGTCCCCAGATGCCTAGTATATGGCTCAAGTTTCAGAGCCTTTTCTTCCTAGAAAATCTGTACTAACTCAGGACCCTGAACAGCTGGGAGTGATTAAGCAGGAATGGACGGGGCAGCATCTCCAGGAGGCAGGGCCTCAAGCTGGCCCTGAAACCTCACTGGTAGCCTCCAGGAGTTGATGACTCTGCCTCCAGGCTGAGATAAGGGCCCCAGCCGGATGTTAACATATGCTCTGAGCAGTGCTGGGCAGGGGAGGGGCAGCCCAGCCTCTAGAACCAGGGTGGCTGAGGATGAAAGAACTGGCCTTGACATTCCCTTCATGCCTTGGACATTTGTCTTTCTACTGGAATCTAATCCATTGCCTTGGCTTAGAAACCTCACCGGACCTCTCAGGAGGTCAAGAGAAAGCAAACCCCAGGACAGCCTCCTAGCAAAATCAGGGCTGGTCAAGAGGTTCCGGTCAGAGCTCATGCTTCAGGCCACCAGCCAAGCTGCAAAGCCTTTTTCCCAGGGCATCTGTGAGGCCCTTCAAGAATTCATGAGACAGGCAAGGTTTTGTAGGCCTGTTTGTATTCTTAAAAAAGAAAACGAGGTAATTTCTTGACTCAATTGTAATTCCCTCACAGCTTGATTGGATGGCTGTTATATTAACAGTTGCAACTTGTCTCTGGAATAGCCCCACTGGAGCCCTCCTCCCGCAGGCCCCTCCTCAGCTGCCTCCAATTCCTCCCTCCCTAAGGCTGCCCCAGGCTGCCATCTCTCCAGCAAACCGGCCCAGGGGCCTGCTCCCTCTCAGGTACGAGGCTACGGTCTGGGAGGTTCTTTTCAGGGCCTGGCTTGAGTGAAGATGCTTGAAGGTGTTTTTCCCTCAGCTAGGGCTCCCTGAAGCCCCTTAAGCTGTGAGAGGACTTCCAGCAGCAGGGAGCAGCTCCTTCTCCGTGCTCCTGGGAGGGAAAACCTGGAAGGGCCAAGAATGTGCAGGGACAGACCAGACTTCCTGCCTTAGATGCCCTCTGACCTCCGGTAATTACGGCTTCGGAAGTGGTCGGCTCCCCATCTAGACATTGGAGATAATGAGCCCCGACTTCCTGGGGCTGCTGAAGGTTTAATTGGTTCATGGTGGCTAAGTGGTTGGCGATCCTGGCCTGGAATTCCGGCCGAGCTGCTCCCTCCACAAGGTAAGGGGCAGCCCAAAGTGGGGACCTGGCTAGCTGCCACCCTCTCTCAGCCCCAAGTTTCCTTTCCGCCCACATCCTCAGGCTGTTCCTAAGAGTCCTGCTACTAGAACCTCTGTCTGGCCTGGGTGGTCTATTCCCAGCCCTCTCATATTGCCCCTTTCCGCACCTGAAATGTCCACTCCATATTTCCTTGTTTAATTGAATCATGCCCTGCAGAAATCCCACTGTGCCAGAAGTCCTCAGCGTTTATACCAGCCCTACTTGATTTCTCTTCTGTGAAGTCCTATCAACTGGCACTTCTCAAACTCTCGTGTGTGGGGGAATCTTGCTGAAAGGCAGATCCAGACTCAGAAAGTCTGAGCAGGGGCCTGGGATTCTGCATTTTTGCCAAGCCCTGCACCCTGCCTTTGCTGCTGGTTTCCATGAATACTTGGAGGGACAGGTCACGGATCTTACTTCCCATTCCGGTGCACAGGCCTATTTGTTGGTAGCACAGGCCTTTTCGTTTCCCCCAAATGAAAATCAGTATTTCATTCAAATTTATAAGTTTAAATTTAACATTTACTTATAAAATCAATTAGGCCTTTCGATAGATACAAAAATATGAAATTGAGTGCTACAGATGACAGTAGTCTTTTATCAGCCTCAGCTTCCAAATTTATTTCTGCATTTGATCTCTTAAACCTAGTATGCACATACAAATGGTTGGAAATAGTTATTTTTTTAAAAAATAGTTTTTTAAAAAAAATCTGGAAATTTGAGGAGGTTCTTCAGAGTAGGTAATCTTGTTAAGAACTGTTCTCCTTTACAGTTGCTTTGCCAGCAAGATTTAGTCCAGGTTCTCCACAAAACCATTTAATCTGGCAGTGACATTTAATCCTTTGGTGAGTACAATGTGTTAAAATTTAGTATGTGATCATTTTCAGCACATCTGTTGTTTTATTACTATTTTAAAATAAAGTATAGTTTTAAAAATAACATTGTTATTTATAAAATCAAGTGATTGTATTTTATATAAGTGTTTATTTATAAAATCAAGTGATTGTATTACCCTAGAGCAGCTTTCTCAACCTCTCAAAAAGACTATGGCCATTCTGGGCTGGACCATTCTTTGCTGTGGCTTCTGTCCTATGCATTGCAGAATGCTCAGCAGCATCCCTGGCCCGTGACTGATAGATGCCAGCAATGCACACCCTCCAAGGTTGCGAGAATTAAAAATGTCTCCAGATATCGCCAAACATTCCCTAGGGGGCAAAATCATTCCACCCTTTGAGAACCATTACTCTGTAGGAACTAGAATTTAGGGTTTCCAGGAAATGCGGTTTTGAAAACTAATGGTCTCCAGCCTTTGTTTAGCACTTGGCATATGCACCCTATGTTGCTATGTAGCTTCTATGATGACTCTTTATTATACAGTAAAATTTAAAAAAAAAAAAATAATAAAAGAGAAAAAGAAAGAGCTAGGGGGAGTGTTTTTTTTTTTTAAGAGAAAGAAAGTAGAATAAAAGAAAAAAGAAAGGGGGAGAGAGAACGAGAATCTTGCTCTATTGCTCAGGATTTCATTTAAATCTGTGAAATGCTTATGCAATTACTAAAAAGTGATTTATTTCCTATTATGTGATCAATTTTAGAATAGGTATGATATAATATTGAAAAAAATATATGTTTTGTGGATATGGGGTGGTAAGTTCTGTAAATATTTATTAAATTTGCTTGTTCCAGGTCTGAGTTCAAATCGTGTTGTTGTTTTTTTTTTTCTCTCCGTTAGGTTGGTAGATCTTCCTCCATCCCTTTATGTTAAGTCTTTGTGTGTCCTTGCCTATAAGAAAGGTCTGAATACAGCATACCGATGGGTTTTAACTTTTTATTCAGTTTGTCTAACTGTATGTTTTGATTGGGGCATTTAATCCCCTTTAAGTTTAGGCTTAATATTGATATATGTGAGTTTAATACTGTTATTTAAGGTTAACTAGCTGTTTTCCCATTAGTTGATGTAAATTCTTCATTGTTGTAATATTCTGTACTTTTTGATATGTTTTTAGGATAACTGATGCTGGTTGTTCCTTTCTGTGTATAGTGCTTCCTTCAGAAGTTGTTGTAAAACAGGCCTGGTGGTGATGAAATCTCTGAGTTCTTGCCTGTTCGCAAAAAATTTTATTTTTCCTTGGCTTGTAAAACTTAGTTTGACTGGATATGTGATTCTGGGTTGAAAGTTTTTTTCTTTAAGGATGTTAAATATTAACCCCCACTCTCTTCTGGCTTGTAGAGTTTCTACTAAGAGATCTGCTGTGAGTCTGATAGGCTTCCCCTTATGGGTAACCTGGCCTTTCTCTCTGGCTGCCCTTAGTATTTTCTCCTTTATTTCAATCCGAGTAAATCTGACGATTATGTGTCTTGGGGTTGGTCTCCTTGAGGAATATCTTTGTGGGGTTCTCTGTATTGCCTAGAGTTGAGTATTGTCATGCCTTGCTAGTTTAGGAAAATTTTCCTGGATAATATCCTGAAAAACATTTTCCAGCTTGGATTCATTCTCTTCGTCACCTTCAGGTATACTTATTAAGTGTAAATTAGGTCTTTTCACATAGTCCCATATTTCTTGGAGATTTTCCTCATTCCTTTTTACCCTTTTTTCTCTGATCTGATCTTCTCGTTTCATTTCATTAAGTTGGTCTTCGACCTCTAATATCCTTTCTTCTGCTTGATCAATTTGACTGCTAAAACTTGTGCATACTTCACAGATTTTTCGTATTGTGTTTTTCAGCTCCATTAATTCGTTTAGATTCCTCTCTAAATTGTCCATTCTCGTTAGCATTTCGTCAAACCTTTTTTCAAAGTTGTTAGTTTCTTTGCATTGGGATAGAACATATTCTTTTAACTCACAGAAGTTTCTTATTATCCACCTTCTGAAGCCTGATTCCATTAATTCTTTGCACTCGTTTTCCATCAGGCCTTGTTCCATTACTGTTGAGGAACTAGCGTCCTCTGTAGAAGGAGAGACATTCTGATTTTGAATGTTCTCCGATTTTTTTTTACGGTGGCTTCTTGGCATCTTTGTGGTTTTATCCACCTGTCATCTTTGTAATTACCAACTTTCAAATTAGGTCTCTGAGTGGACGTCCAGCTTGTTAATTCCCAGCTCCGGAATCTATGTAATTTTCACTGCGGCAACCCACAACGCTAGCTAAAACAGCACCATTGAAATTCGTGGTGCTTTTCTGCCTGGGGGTCTCCAGTCTGGCTTCCCTCTTCAGTCCCTTTTTCAATCAGCTGAATGAACTGCTCTGACTTTCCAGAGCTCCAAACATCATCCAGAAGGAGACCCAGTCCCGTTTACTCCGCACCAAGAGCCGCCGAGCCAAGGCGCCAGCAAAACAGCCGTGCCAGCCGAAAGGGTCACACTGGTGACCCATGGGGCTCCTCTGCTGGGAATGTCCTGGTCCGTGGACAGCAAAAATTTATCAGTAAGTGTGGCATCCACTCGCTCTCTGCGCTTTCACTGGGAGCTGCGATCCTGAGTTGCTAGTGATCAGCCATCTTGGATCTCTCTGCCAACAGTAAAATTCTTATAAGCAGGACCATAAGGAAAACTTCACGTCAACAGTGACTTGCTCAGTGTGATGCCCAACAAATGTTTGTTGATTGACTGATAGAGATACTAGCATCTGCCCTGGCTGCCTTATATAGATATTTTGAGAGAAATCTGAGATAAGGAAAGCATAAAAATGTACTAAATATAAGGTGTTAGTAAAACTGCCAATGTGCATTTGTTCATCCACATGTATCAACCTGTTTTCTCCCAACCAGAAATAGGAACAATGTAAAATTCTTTGTTTCCTGAAATTCTATTTTTCTCATAAAGTGGTATCAGCTGTGCCATTTACTAATTGTGAGACTTTTAGCACATTACTTAATCCTTCTGAGTCTCAATTTGTGCATCTATAAACCAGACACAATATTCATTTCATGACTATTTTGAGGGTCAACTGCAGTAATATAGGTAAAGTATAGGTAAAGTCTTTATTCATCCAAAGAAGTCAGAAAGGAAGCACTTAGTCAATGTTGTTTGTTCTGCCTTTGGAGTGCCTTCTCTTCTAAAGAAGAGAAGAAGAGGTGGCAAAGATAACGTAAAATAGCAGAAAAGCTCAACATCTTTTCCATTTACCTTTACAAGGAGCCTTTCACCAACTTTACTCCTTCGACTCATATGTACACACATTCCCCTACACTCAGTCCCTCATCTTCATCCTGCATCCAGTGAAAAAGTTATCATTCCCACTTACACACCCCATGTCTCCTGAATGGTCCACTCCAATTACCCAAACTGGAAACCAGAGAGGCGTCCCTCCTCCTATCAGTAAGTTCTTCAAGCTCCACTGATTTTGCTTCCATATCTGGATACCTGGATTCCTTCTGCTTTAGCTCAGGCCTTCATCTGTCCTGCTGGAACCACTGTATTAGGTCCCACATTTTTCCCACTGTCTAATCATAGTCCCTTCAAACCCATTCTACACTGTGTTTCTAAGTGGCATTCCCCTGCTCAACACCCTCTGGTGATTTCTTATAGCTTGGAAAAGTCAAGTTCAAGTGCCCAGACAAAATACATGGTGTGCTAATGGAACCCTAGCCTTCCAGCCTTATCTCCCTCTGCTTGCACTGTAGGCTCAGGTCATGCTCTAGTGCCTGTGCATTCTGGACTCACCACGCAGTGCCTCCTATTTGGACTGTTAGACACATTCTTCCCCCCAAGTATTATGTCTGTCCCCTCCCTGCTTGTCTGCTTGGAACCTCTTTTCCATTGCTCAGCAGGACTGACATCAAGGCATGCCAGATTATCAATGGCAGGAATATAGTCAGATGACATGTGCTCCTGCCCTTTACCCTAACATTCCTGAGAATATATGAAGTATTGGGTGAATTAGCTTCATATTTACATTAAGAAATATAATCAGGCTGGGCACAGTGGCTCACGCCTGTAATCCCAACACTTTGAGAGGCTGAGGTAGGTGGATCACCTGAAGTCGGGAGTTTGAGACCAGCCTGGCCAACATAGTGAAACCCCATCTCTATTAAAAAATTCAAAAAATAGCCAGGTGTGGTCATGGGCACCTGTAATCCCAGCTATTTGGGAGACTGAGGCAGAAAAATCACTTGAACCTGGGAGGCAGAGGTTGCAATGAGCTGAGATCACACCACTGCACTCCAGCCTGAGCAACAGAGCAAGACACTGTCAAAAAAAAAAAAAAAATAGAATCAATCAAAAATTCTGTATAATGTAACAACACAGAGAGTACCTATAACACCCGATATTATGTATACGGACTGACTTCCTTGGATGCCATCCATGTCTCCCCCGCTGTTGACAGTACATTCACTTCCTGGGCTGACATATGAAACTTTGGAGTGTTTTTCCTCCAAAGTTATGGCCTTTCTCAGAAATCAAGATACTGTCATTTTGGTTCTCATGAGCCCCTGGTCAATGCATCTTTTTGGACTGTGTAACTCAGTTCTTCTACAGGGAGACTCTGACTTGGCACATGGAAGCATGAAGGTGCGTGGGAGACTCCCCATCCACCCAGGGATCTGCCTCCCATTTCTCCCCTCACTCCTCCAGCCCCATCTTTTCTCTTTTCTCTTCTTTTCTCTTCTCCCCATTCTCTATCTTCTGGGTTTTGCTTTTTCTTCCACTTTTATCCCTGTTGGGAAAAATGAAAAGATTCCCATCACAGTAAGAGTAAAAGCAGATGTTCTGAAGTTGCCTACTAGCTAATTCAGCATTTAATATATACCAGAAACTATACCAACAGCTTCACACGTGTTAACTCACTCAGTCCTTACAATGAGCCTGCCAGACAGGAACTTGTGTTTCTTCTACTTTAATAGATGAAGAAACCATGACCCAGAGAGGTTGAGTCACTTGCTCAGGGCCCCACAGCTACCAAGGAGCATAGGCCAAATTTGACCTTAACATCTGACAGTGGGACCCACATTGCCATATTCCCACTGAGTCCTGCAACAGCTTTGCAAGCTGTGTCCACAAAAGCATCCCACAAAAGGTATCTACTCCACAGGGCTTCTTGACCACATCTCCTTCAAAGAAAAACATTTTAAGAATAGAGAAAATGAACCAATAGTGTTTCTTCCTGTGTGCTGTTTCTGTCCATGCTTTTATTATTGCCTGTGCCACAACTCCATGGTAGGACTTTAGAACTATGCCTTTATTGCCATCTTTCTATCCTAAGAGCTTAGTGCACAGAAGTTTGTCTGGGTGAAGATATTTTTCTAGAAGCAGCCTAGTCGCAGAGCCATAGTCCCCAGCGCACGCCACCACCACAGTGGTCTTGTGTCATCTCTTCTGTGGATCAGCTGGCCAAAGAAACAGGACCGAAGCAGATGGCTGAGCCTGCAGACGGTGCGAGGCTTCTGATGGAAGAACCTAGCAATTGAGATAAAAGTGCGGCAAAATGTTCAAGAAAAATATCTGAGCCCGCGGCAGACCACAGTCATCATTGCCCTTCTGTTAAACCAGAAGGCTTCCGAGCCTGAGAGTGGGCATGTTTGCCTGGCCGCAGGCTGTCCTCACTGATTAAACAGTTTCTAAATGGAAATGAAATAAGAGCTGTCTGCACTGTAGTAGAAAACGTTCCCTGGGGGGCCAGTGCTGCCCAGACCTGGGAGTGAATGGGAGACAGCAGCGCGAGTGTGTGCGAGCGTGTCACCTTGGCCGTGTGCCACCCTGCACCCTGCCACAGCGTGTCGTAGGGTTACTCAGCGTCACCACATCCTGGCTCAGCTGGTGCCCATAGGTGCAATACAGCACTTCCGTGGGGAAAGCTTGATCAAAGGAGGCTCCTGGGCCTTCTGAAAACCCCCACATCAGCTCTTGGACAAGGAGTCAGAGAATGATGTAGGGGAGAAAAATGAGTGGGGGCTGGTGACCCCCTGAGAGGGAGCGGAAGGGATAGCGGAACAGAACAAGGCAGGGCTGTGCTCTGCGTGTGCCTGTTCCTGTAATTGGGTTCCAGCCTTGAGGCATGAAGGCATCTGCGGAGGAAAAGTAGGCTAGATGGCTCAGCCTGGGTAACAGGCAGGAAAGAGAAAAGGAGAGCCTGGTCATTAGGACGTCAACCATGTGGCTCAATGCGTTTTGTGGCAAACTGTCCCTTTAGCGACCCGAAGATCCTCAGGTGACACAGCAGCTTCCATCCTCCAGGTCAGTCCTGGCCCTGCATGCCCGGTGGCCAGGGAAAGGCTGAAGTCGCCACTCCTCCAACGCCCAGTTGACTCTCATGATGCCCCACCTTCTGTCCAGGAGAAGACAGGCTGAGGGTGGAGGGAGGAAGAGGGGAGATCATAACTCAAATCAATGCCGAATCATCGAGTCCTTGGTGTGGGGAGTGGGCAGCAGAGAAGGCGCTGGGTGCGGGGAAGGAGGCAGAGGATGCGGCATGCAGCCCTGCATCTCTGAACCCACTGTGAGATGTGGCCTTTCTTCCCACCTCCATGTGTAGGATGGTACAACGGTGGGGAAAAAGCAGCTGCGATCCTTCATCTCACTTTTCTTGTTTGTTCTCCTTGCCCTTGGGTCCTCCTCCAGTTCTGGCATTCAAACATGGAGACTTATACATTTGGGACTGGAGAATCTGGCTAGAATGTACACCACCACATTCTGGGTTTGTACTGGGACCAAGGACCACAAGGGGACACCATCTGATTCATTCATGGCCGCTTTGACTTTGTTTCTGGTCTGTTCTCAATATCTTTTTTGTGACTGACTCATGGATTTTGGTTAGGACACATTTAAAAAGGTGAACATTGATGTATTAGTCTGTTCTCACACTACTATAAAGAACTGCCCAAGACTGGGTAATTTATTATATAAAGCAAAGGTTTAATCAACTCACAGTTCAGCATGGCTGGAGAGGCCTCAGGAAACTTAGAATCATGCCAGAAGGGGAAGGGGAAGCAAGGCACCTTCTTCACAGGGCAGCAGGAAGGGGAAGAGCCCCTTTCAAATCAGTCAGATCTTGTGAGAACTCACTCGCTATCACAAGAACAGCATGGGGAAGCTGGCCCCTGTGTTTCAGTCACCTCCACCTGGTCTCTCCCTGGACATGTGGGGATTATGAGGATTTGGGGGATCACAATTCAAGATGAGATTTTGGGTGGGACACAAGCCTAACTATATCAACTGAAACACAGAGAAACAGTTTTGAGGTTGGTAATGCTTCCTTTCAGGTAAAACTACCTTTTCCTGTAGGCTGCTAAAAATATATTTTAAAAGAAAGATATTAAGCCCTGTCCTGCCTAGAAAATATCCCTTAGCTTCTCTTTGAGGAGACATTGACAAGCAGGCTGGAAGGAGCACTTTTATTTTCATGGCTGTCTGTTCTTAGCTCCGTCAGGAGGGGTCTCAAGGATGCCACTACAGGCAGAATGGAAACTGCTGCAAAAGAGCAGTGAGAAGCAGGGTTCTCTGGCACCCGGCTCCGAGAGAACCCTCGAGGGAAAAGGAAAATGCCTCAGCCTGTAGAACTCCTGGCTTCTCTCCTGCTGCGGCAGTTGTCCAGAAGAGCCACACATGATGCAAGGGGCGGGCGGTTCCTGGAATTTCTCTGCCACCTTACTGCACTCTTGACTCGCAGTGTCACTTTTGCCTCTCGGGGATGCAGTGGTTGGTATCCACAAAGAAGCAGGTGGAGTCTGCTTCTCAAATGTCTAATCAGCACTATTGTAGTTTGGGTTTCCTGGGAAACAGACTCTGAGAAGGAGGTTTGCGTGCAGGGGGGTTGTTGGGGAGTACGCTCAGGAACGACACTGTAAGTTACGGAAGCAGGGTGGATGAATGGAGGACTTGAACCGCGATGCAGTCACAACAAGGCCTCAGAGGTGTCTCAAATTGAAGCAACGGTTATAGGCCTTTAGGCCTACGCTTCGACCCTTTAGACCCTGGCTGACCTAGCAAAGGACATAGTTCTGGCTGAGGTAGCTCCCTTCAGCGAGGATAATTTGTGGGGAAGGCTCGGCCGAGAACAAAGCCATCAGCAAGCACCACTCCTCTACGTATCAACTAGAGGAACGAGTGCCTCAGTCCTGGAGCGGGATTCTTGTGTCCGCTGCCATCCACCCCTGGTGTCACACAGCATACCTCCTAGCTAGAGAGTAAGTCCCTTGATCCTTGTGATACTTTGCAGGAGTCTGTTAGTGGATGGAACATTCTGGAAGCCCTTGGCTAGTGGTGCTGGCTGAGGCCCTGTGGGCAGGAAAGGTGACTCAAAACACGTCACATGTATCCTTTCCAGTCAAGAAGACTCAGTGACCCTCACGGGGTGTGAGGAGTCCAGTGTACCCAACTTGCCAGCAGTCGGCTGGTTGGTCTTCAAGGGGGGGGTGCTTTGTAAGGGAGCTAGTGTTGGTTTCTGTTGCCAGGACTTTGGTCACTCCACAGTGGCAGCTCTGGTGAGTGGGAGCACAGATTATCATTGTATTACTTGTTAAATAGTCAGCTTTTGGATTTACTGAGATTAATTGTACTGTTTTCAGTTCATTAATTTTTATTTTATTTTTATTCATTCCTTCTTGTTTCCTCTAGTTTTATTTTTTATTTATTTTTTTGACAGTCTTTGTTGTCCAGGCTGTAGTGCAGTGGTGCAACTTCAGTTCACTGCAGTCTCCACCTCCCAGATTCAAGCGATTCTCCTGCCTCAGCCCGTAGCTGGGATTACAGGCGTGCACCACCATGTCCAGCTAATTTTTGTATTTTTAATAGAGATGGGATTTCCCCATGTTGGCCAGGATGGTCTCAAACTCTTGACCTCAGGTGATCCGCCCATCTCGGCCTCCCAAAGTGCTGGGGTTATAGGCGTGAGCCACCAGTCCCAGCCTAGTTATTGTTGTTGTTGCTGATTTTGTTTTGTTTTTATTTTTCTGACCTTCCCCTGCCCATCCTTATTTTTTCCTTAGCTTCTCTCTTGAACGGCTTGTCACAGAAAGATCTTGAGTCAAGAGTCAGCCAGAATACTGCAGAGTCCACTGTCCCAAAGGCTGTGAAGTCCTTCCCTCCTCCCCACCCCTCTGAGGTAAGTGCTCACACAGGCAGCCTGTCTTCATCTTGCTCTAGTTTAGGGAGACCAGGCACTTTGTTAGGAAGGTATCCAGGTTCCTTACTAGGGTAATAGGCCTATTGTACTTTTTGTGATTTTTTCTTGGAATCTAAGGAGGAATTTTTCCTTTGCATCTTTGACTCTGCCCTTGGCTTGGAAGGAAAGTAATGGAAACCAAAATGTTGGACCTTGGGCTCCAAGGCACAGCCCTACCTGTGAACACCAACAAATTGACAAGGGCAGCTCCAGGCTACCCTAAACACACTTTGAGTGTCTGCAGCTCAGCTGGGAAGGGCTTTCCTTTAACTTGCTTAAGCAACAGTTCCCTGACCTGTAAAATGCCCTTGCTGGTTACTATGTAGATTAAATGAAATGTCTACCACAGAGCTTGGCACTCAGTCCTTGCTCAATAAATGTCCATTGCTACAGGTCCTACAGGTTGGGTATTTCTTATTTTAAATGCTTGGGCCCAGAAGAATTTCAGATTTTGAATATTTTTGGATTTTAGAATATTTCATATATATAATGAGATATCTTGGACATGAAATCCAAGTCTAAACAGGAAATTTGTGTTTCTTATACATCTTTAAACACATGGCCTGCAGGTAATTTCATTTTTCCCTTGGAGATTCTGAATAAAGTGAGTGTTGTGATCACGTATGGAATTATCCACTTGTGGTGTCATGTCAGCACTCAAAATGTTTTGGGTTTCGGAACGTTTTGGATTGGGGATTAGGGATACTCAGCCTGTGATGCTCTCTGCACTCCTGTCAGTCCTTCCTGAGGTCAGGCAGCTGTCTTACTAACCTCATTATCCCCTGAACTTTGAATATGCTCAATGAATGCTGTGGAGGCTAACAGAAGAGTTTCCATTTGGAAAATGTGGGATCCCTGTAAAAGCACCCAGGCCTGATTTTTTTTTCCCAATAAGCCTTTTGTATTCCTACAGATTTTTCTAATGCAGCCCATGTCTGGGTGTAGGTATCAGGTCTCTTACTCAAGTACAGACTCCATACAGCAGCACTCGATAATGATGCCGTTGGTTGGGATTCCCATCACAGTCTTATTTGGCCTGGCCAGCCCAGGCCAATTTTTTTGTTTATAATGTTTGTTTATAATGCAAAAATTCAGCCAATGTGGCTTTATTCAATATTGCTCAACCTTGGAAGCAACCTGGATGTCCTTCAGTAAGTGAACAGATAAATAAACTGGGGTTGATCCAGATGAAGGCATATTTCTCAGTGCTAAAAAGAAATAAGCTATCAAGCCATGAAAAGGCATGGAGGAGCCTTAAATATATATATTACTAAGTGAAAGAAGCCAATCCGAAAATTCTGCATACTGTACAATTCCAACTGTTTGACATTCCGGAGAAGGTAAAAGTATGGGGATGGTAAAAAGAGCAGTGGTTGCCAGGGGTTGATGGCAGAGCAAGATCTATATACACGAGGATTTTTTTAGGGCAGTGAAAATACTCTGTATGATACTAAATTATGGATACATGTCATTATAGATTTATCAAAAACCACAGAAAGTACAATACCAAGAGTCAACCTTGGTGTAAACTATGGACTTTGGGTAGTAATGATGTGTTCATGAAGGTTTATTAATTGTAGCAACAGTGCTAGTCTAGTGTGGGGTATTGATAGTTCGGGAGGTTGTGCATGTGGGAAAAGGGAGTAAATGGGAATTTTCTGTATGTTCCTCTTAATTTTGCTTTTAACCTAAAACTACTCTGGCCAAAAAAAAAAGAAAGAAAAGAAAAAGAAAAAGTCTATTAAAAAGAAAAAAGCCTGCCAATTTGAATGAGGGTGGCATTATGTGATGGGGATTCTATGTGGTCTGTGATAAGCCATGCATCATGGGAGTTCACAGGAACATGAAAGCCTGTGTGATTGGCCTATCTTCCCTCATCTTTTCTTGGAGAGGGCCAATTCAGGAAAAATAAAAGTAGTTATAGCCACATCTCTTTTTAATCATTCAAAATGAAAATAGCCCTTTTTGACTCTGATACATAAGAAGCATTACACCCAAGATTAGCTATTTTATTGAAAAAAATGTCAATAAGAAAATCCGTGCTGGTGTGCCACAGTGGCTCATGCCTGTAGTCCCAGCACTTTGGGAGGCTGAGGCAGGAGGAACGCTTGAGCCCAGGAGTTGGAGGCCACAGTGAGCTGTGATTGTGCCATTGCACTTCAACCCAGGTGACAGAGCAAAACCTTTTCTGAAAGAAAGAGACTGAGGGGTGGTTGGGTGGGGGAGGATGGACCAAAGGAGAGAAGATAAAGAGGAAAGAAAATGGCCGAGTGCGGTGGCTCACGCCTGTAATCCCCACACTTTGGGAGGCTGAGGCGGGTCGATCGTGTGGTCAAAAGATGGAGACCATCCTGGTCAACATGGTGAAACCCCGTTCCTACTAAACATACAAAAATTAGCTGGGTGTGGTGGTGGTCCCAGCTATTCGGGAGGCTGAGGCAGGAGAATCACTTGAACCCGAGAGGTGGAGGTTGCAGTGAGCCAAGATTGCACCACTGCACTCCAGCCCGAGGAGAGAGCGAGACTCCATCTCAAAAAAAAAAGAAAAAAGAAAATTGATGCTGATTTTACTTTTTATTATCTGGTCATCTTTGAAAGTAGCAACATGGAGGCAGGTATCTAATTTTTCATCCTAAAATCAGAGAACTGTGGCTGTTGAAGCTCGGAAGATTAAGGTTGGCTCTATCAGTTCTTCCTTGTGCTGGTTGCTGATGTGTGATCCTGTATCTTAGGGAAGCCAAATACACATACGGAGCAATCAAAGGGCTGCAAGGAGCCACTGGGAAGCAATGTGCTTAAAGAGGTATTTTGTGAAGATTAATATGTCAGCTATGATGAGAGTAGCTTCAGCCAGGGGAGAAATGGAGGCAGGGAGGCCCATTGCATGGTGTTATTGCAACAGATCTGAGGTGAAAGAGATGCAAACTTTGGTGAGAACCAGAAGACTGTAAGAAACGCGTGTCAGATGTGAGGATAAATGAAAAGTAAGCTTTAGTTTTCATAAGCTAAAACTCAGCTTACGGAAGTTTCCCAGAGGCAAAATTTCCTTTTATTTTTGTTGCTATCAGAGCATTACAAGGACACAGTGATTGTCACTAGTTCGTGTGCTTTAGTTGTGAGCAAACAAACCAAAAAATCAAAGGAGCCAGCTAAACCACCACTCAGCTTTGCAGCTCTATTCTCCTGAGACAGGCAAAGGGTGTGCTCTCTGCAGTGCGGGAGCCAACAAGAAACCTCACGGGCAGGTTGGAAAAGTGAACTTGAGGCTTCAAGCAGAGTTTTCTGGAAGGCTATGTTGACTCTTACATTTATTTTCTGCTTCATTTCAACTCCTTTTCCCCCCAGGTGTGGCCCTTTCAGCTCATCCCACTGACCTCTTTACTCGCAGATGAGCCTATTGCTCATCTGTGGGTCAGTGATTGTCTCCTCAGTGGGGGCTGCTGAGAGGGACAAAGAGTTCACAGCAGGAAGGCTGGGCATCTGGGCTGTTTGAGAAAGAGAACTTGATAGGTTGCTTCTTTGGCTTTCTGGAAAACAGCAGGGAGTGACTTAAGCCAGAGTGACTTCAGAGAAGGGTCAGAAGAAAATGTCAGAGGGGGGTGACACCTTGGGAGAAGAGGTGGGGAATGGGCAGTGGAGAGGGATGAGGAGAAATAGGAACAAAGATATGGAGAGCGTGAGTGAGTTTCTCTTCTCTCATAGAGAAGATGGGCAGGTTCTTTGAAACCAAGTCACTGCTTTCTCCCTTTAGCCATAGCTATTTCCTTTGAAGAAGGATGATACCAATATCATATGGTCAAACGACAGAATGAAACTGGGAGGAACGGCCCATTGTCTAAAAAAGCCAGCTGTTGAGGAAGCAAGACATTTCTCAGTTGGGTCATATACATATAGTACAAAATAAGGCATCCTTGTTATAGATTGAATTATATATCCCCCAAATCTGAAGTCTTAACCTCCAGAATCTCAGAATATAATCTTGTTTGGTGATAGAGTCTTTACGGAGGTAATCAAGTTAAAATGAGATCATTAGGGTGGGCTCTAATACAATACAACTAGTAGCTTTAGGAAATGAGGACATTTGGGCACAGACATACATACAAGGAGAATGCCACATGAAGATGAAGGCAGAGATCAGGGTGATGCTTGTACAAGCCAAGGAACACAAAAGATGACCACTGATCCTCCAGAAACGATGGGAGAGGCTCAGAACCGATTCTTCTGCACAGCCCTTACAAGGAACCAGTCCTGCCAACACCTTGATCTTGGGTTTGTAGCCTCCAGAACTGTGAAATAATACATTTCTGTTGTTTAAGCCACCCAGTTTGTAGTACATTGTCACGGGAGCTCTAGCTAATTATTATATCACCTTTGGTATCCAACACTAATTCTCAAACATACTTCCCTACATGATTGCAAATATCTCCTTTCAGTGAAGAAACTGAGAAATTGAAGAATGTGAAAGGAAAAAAAATACATCGAATTATGAACAATGCAGTCAATCTTTTATAAGCAAAACTCCAGGAAAATTTTGTGTCAGGAAAATGAAGACAATCTGGTTAGCACCTCATCTAATTTTCTGCCTCATAATTATTCCCTGTCAGTTAAGTAGCAATACAGGGAAAGAGATGGCTTGACAAATGGGTGGTTAAAAATTTTAGAGATGCTGGAACAATAAGAGAAAGGCTATTGCAAAATTGCAAGAGGAAAGAGTAAAGAAATAGGATGGAAAGTAAGTTGATAAAGAGGCAATTTGGCAGCAGGCTAAATGGGGTGAGTTGTAACAAATGTAACAAAAAGAACAAGATGTTTGAATCTATGTATTTAAATGTGGTATCATATAGATACCTGTTTATCTCTTAAATTCTCATTCTGGAAATCAGGTGTATTTTTCAAGGTGATAGGCCAGATGCAGTGGCTCACACCTATAATTCTAGCACATTGGGAGGCTGAGGCGGGATCACCTGAGGTCAGGAGTTTGAGATCAGCCTGGCCAGCATGGCGAAACTCCATCTCTACTAAAAACACAAAAATTAGCTGGGCGAGGTGGTGGCACCTGTAGTTCCAGCTACTCAGGAGGCTGAGGCAGGAGAATCACTTGAACCTGGAAGACGGAGGTTGCAGTGAGCTGAGATCGCACCACTGCTCTCCAGCCTGGGTCACAGATCAAGACTCCGCCTCAAAAAAATAAAATCTGAGAGAGAGATCCAAGATGGCCGATTAGCAACAGCTCAGGAATGTAGCTCCCAGTGAAAGCGCAGAGAACGAGTGGACGCCGCACTTTCCGACGAATTTTTGTTGCCCACAGACTGGGAGATTCCCAGCAGAGGAGCCACACGGGTCGCCAGCGCGACTCTTTTGGCCGGTGCGTCTGTTTTGCCGGTGCCCCAGTGCGGCGCTTCCCGCTGCGGAGCATACGGAACGGACGGGCTCGGCTGGTCGCATCCCCACAAGGAAAACAGCAATTGGAAGCGCTGAGGACTGAGAGTTTCACAGCAAGCACAGTGAACCCGGGAAGGTCCGGCTCTGTGGGGAATGGGCATCTGCCAAAGGAAAACCAAGAAACAGAAAAAGTTCATCACCGGGCAGAGAGAGATCCAAGATGGCCACGTAGCAGCAGCTCAGGATTGTAGCTCCCAGTGAAAGTGCAGAGAGCGAGTGGATGCCGCAAGTGCAGACGAATTTTTGATGCCCACAAACTGGGAGATTCCCAGCGAAGGAGCCACACGGGTCGCCACCGTGACTCTTTTGGCCGGCGTGGTGCTTTTCGGTGCGGAGTTTACGGGACTGGGTGCCCTTTTAGTCAGGCTTGGCTGGTCCCATCCCCAAAGGAGAACAGCAATTGGAAGCGCTGAGGACTGAGAGTAAGCACAGTTGAACCCGGGAAGGCCCAGCTCTGTGGGAAAGGGGCGCCTCCCGAAGGAAAACTAAGAA